>JAVTVY010025661.1:0-113302 GCA_036873755.1 Hanleya hanleyi
GGGCATATGCAGTTAACAAATTTAGCCATGAAAAGATAGTGGATATTCTAAATGTTGGTTTCCTTAAATGTGTCCTAGAGTAACGTATGCAACATTGACATTTGGTGCACATCAACTGTTGTAATAAATGAGAGTCAATTTCATCACACAAATTTGGCTGAAAGAATTGTTTATGTGTCAGCTTCAATTGCCACTGTAGCAATGTAGAGATATGAGATGTTGAGTTCTGCAGGTTTTTCCCTGCAAAATTGGGTAACGTACTTTACGGTTTGACATTTAAATGAAGGGGCATTTTGGAGAAAAATGCCTGTGTTATTCCAAGGTTCAATGTAGTGAAGAAACAGGTGGTTGAAGTCGTCTTCAAATATTGCAACATAATACAGAATATGTTTTTAATCCAGAGCTCACAGGATTTCCAAAATTTGTCAAAAGTAACGTATCTAACAATTGACAGACAAGTTATCTCACAGAATACACATGTACTTCATATACCACTCAATGTTTTCCCATGATAAAATGTTAGGAATGGTGGAAGAAAAAATAACAATTTAGGAGAACTTCTGACATGTCCTACTTTAAAACTTCTTTTATAATCTTTTTTAGTAAGGTTTTCTATCTCGTTCTTGGTAACGTACTTAACAATTGACCATAGTTAAATGAGATTAGGGTGACTAAAGTTAACTATTTGCACCAGTAATGACAAAATCTAAACACAGTTGCTGGAAGAGAGAAAGTTTCCAAGTTATGCTGAAATTTCAGCAGTTCTCGACATTTTAGATAAGCACAGTAAGCCTTAATACAACAGTAACGAATCTAACGATTGACTGGTGCACAAGTTGTCAAACGTTGTGTTCGTTACTATGAAATATGATAGACGATTACTCACACAAAAATACTTTGTCAGTGCTCTATTTGCATAACAACTCAACCAAAACATTTGTAAAAAAATTGTAGGCAGTAAAACTATTAAATAAATTGATAAATGCTATTCAAAGCAGCAATTGGCGTTTAGCTGGTAACGAACACATGGTTGGACAAGACTTCGACAGGTCAAATGTTATGTTCGTTCTGGGTAACACAACAGAGAAAAGACCGCCTTACGTTAATCTTGCAAATTATCAATCATTCAACTTTTTTGCAACGCGTGTAGAAAAGCAAATCAAACAAAACAAATAAAACGAAATGTAGATCTCTGGCTTGAAGTTATGAATAAACACTGTTTAATCAAAGTAGTAACATACATGTATCTTACACTTTTAATAAGTTTGGACCAACAAAATTAACTTCCCTCAGATCTGAATCTTTGCGCGAAATGGTGGCAGACATTTTGCACAGCTAATGGTGACATCACAGCTCTCGCACGGCATATACCTCTGACTCCTCTAAATAAACCGCAAACTGCTATCAGCTGGCTCTGAGCATTAAGAGTAACGTATCTTACCATGGACCGACGGCACTCCAGTGAACTTCGGGACACATTTTGACGAATACGACGATGAGCACGAATCTCTCCAAACCCTGATATTTTATTTACTCAATCAAGTCTACTTGGTCAATAGATAAATGGACTTTTAAAGATAATGTTTATCGATGTGCACCACTGACACTGACGACCACGTGTTTGACCGACCAAGTAAGGTTCGTTACAACAGCCATGTGCACTAATTACAAAAGGACGAAGATTTTGTTTTGTCACAAATAAAAGTAACAATGAATTCATGATAAATAAAAGAATTTATGGGAATACACAAATATTTTACTCTGACTGTCAAGAATACAAACAGCACTTGTTCATGTCACATTTTTGGGGTCATAAAAAAGGTGGAAGCAGCCAAGATTTCACACCATATTTTTTATATTCAGCTAACTTTACGTTTGCTTGTTATGATTGTGTCTTTGGGTGATAGGGATAATGTTCATATATCAACTAGGTGTTAGACATTAAATTTATAGATAGAGGTGATGGTTAAAAATTGACATTCCCAAAGTAACACAATACCGTAGACATGCCCATATGTAAATGAAGGTCGCTGTAAGCATTAAATTGTAATGGTTTACATGCAGGGCTCGAAAATTTAAATTTTAGTTAGTAGCCATTTGGCGACTAGTGATGAAAATCTACTCGCCATAGTGGCGAGTAAACAAAAAATCTTGTCGCCAGCTGCAGAAAGTGAAGGCCCGTCGGTCGCCAATGCCAGCTGTTACAATGGCTTTGCTGGTGTTATATAGTCTCCCTTCCCCCGCAGACTGATTTTGTTTCATGGAATGTAAATTGCATTGTGAAGAGATGTCTGCCACGATTGTGTACCTTACTTCGTCTTAGTTGAGCCGGGGACGTTTGCAAAAAGGAACCTCCACTTTAGTCACGAAAATTCGAGTACAGACGGCTGCACCCACGACGATATACCACTATGCCGGAGATCTAAAACTGGTTCTTGCAATCTGCATCAACGATTTCCACAATCAAGATTAAAGTTATAATAAGGAACACGCCAGTTAAAACGTTATGATTCTTTCCAATATACATTTCGTCAAATTTTGCATACATGCGGGAGGGGTATTTTTTCCTGAAACATCTTTATTATTATAATATTGCCCCTATCCCATCATTCTGGAATGCTCCCAAGGGAAAGAACTCTTGAAGAATTTTGTCCGTTTCAATCGAAGGATCGTTGTCTCAAATCTGACTCTGACATTGCGGATTAGACGATGTTCTCAATAAAACAAACAACAACATCGATTAATCAGCATCGCTTTATTGAGAACAACATTGACTGATCAGCATTGTTTTATTGATTTGAGGCACAGTCCTGTGGCTTCTATTGTCTACCCGCTGCTGTCACGAGAGCATGGGGGCGATACAGTCCGCTGTGCCAGTAGGCTAATGCTCGTTCCCGGGCAATGGCACCCCACCAACCAAGTTCTCGTCGAGATTTCAAACAACAACACAGAAGACACCGGCAACATTTACCGTTGGCGAGCGCATGGCGATTAAGTAAGAGATCGGCACAAATATCTATTCGCCAATTTGGCGAGTAAATCAATTTTTTGATCGCCACAAAGCGAATGAATTAAAATTTTTACTCGCCAAGGGCCTTTTATTGATCGCCAATGGCGACCAACGAGCGTATTTTTCGAGCCCTGACATGGATAGAATTCATACTCTAATAAATTAAACAGTGTTCATATACTAATAAAGAAATCATCTGCGGAAGTTCTAGTTATTCATGTTACGATAATTTTCTACTGTTGGGAGGAAGTAATATTGTTGTTGTCTTGGCAATATCTCTTGAAAAATCAATTGATCTCAAATTTGGGCAGTGGCTTCATGTAGGCGGGAGAAAGGTTGATACTGCCGTTCACTAAGATGTCGTCAAATATGACACCCCGCTGCTCCCCTCACCTTTTATCTAGCCTGGTACGGTAATTCTCCTAATAAATCGATCAGCGGAAGTGATATTGGAGGTATTAAATATGAGGGGTGATCAATTTATTGCAACCGAGTGAAAGCTGTGATTCGCAGATGTCGAAGAAATGAACGAAGAAGTTTGAATCATCAAGGGCCCAGTTTCCCACTACTACCACTTGTGTGTCCGGGACAGTTAAAATGATTTGTTTCAAATTATACTTACGTAGGGTGTTAATCAATATAAGTTAATTGCAGTTTTTATCCCTCGGCCATTTTGGCCTCGGGGTATTGTCGTCGCCATGTACATCCGTCCGTCCGTGCGTTACCGCATTTTAGGCAAAACCGCTTGAGACACAACCACCAAATTTTTAACACTTATTTATATAGTGCTAAGTCAGACGCCTATCGAAAATGGCTTCCCTCGGCCCATATTTTACAGAGTTCTGCCCCTTTACAGATTTATTAATTTCTATTTCTGTCCTATATGCCTGAATGTAACCAACTATATCTGCAGAACTGTGTTCAGTATAGCTACTATATTTTAGAAACTTATTTATATTGTTGTATTCTACAAGCCAACAAAGGATTACTCGCCTCGGCTTATGGAGTTATGCCCCTTTCGGATGTAATAAGCCTCGATTTTGTTAGTTGTAGCTGAATGTACAAGTTATATCTGCATATCCGTGCTCGGTACAGCTTATTCGTCTCGGTTCTTATTTTACAGTAATGGTAAGTCAGACGCCCCTTTACAGATATATTAATTTCTATTTCTGTCCTATATGCCTGAATGTAACCAACTATATCTGCAGAACTATGTTCGGTATAGCTACTATATTTTGGAAACTTGTTGTATTCTACAAGCCAACAAAGGATTACTCGCCTTTGTTTATGGAGTTATGCCCCTTTCGGATGTAATAATCTCCGATTTTGTTATCTGTAGCTGAATGTACAAGTTATATCTGCAGACCCGTGTTCGGTACAGCTTATTTGTCTCGGTTCTTATTTGACAGAGTGCTAAGTCAGACGCCTATCGAAAGTGGCACCCCTCGACCCATATTTTACAAAGTTATGCCCCTTTACAGATATATAATTTTTCTATTTCTGTCCTATATGCCTGAATGTAACCAACTACCGGTATATCTTGATCATCCCACATAGAACTATCTCTTCCCCAATTCACACTACACGTGGGTCTCAATCACTTGGGGAAAGCCGAGGGGTTTTGATTAGATCAATCTCCTGTTTCAATACTCCAGCATCATGTTATAAACACGATCTACCCATCAGTTAGTTCAAACTGTAAGTGCCCACTTGCTTTAACTCTTTGCTACTTGCTGATAGTCTCGTTTGTCAGCCTTGTATGTTCGGATAAATGCATACGTGAGGATTTTGTTATAGACAGTCTTTTTTTGAAGCAATATATTTGCATGTAGCTTGATTGAAACCCCGCTAAATATATATATTTTCAGAAAGCCCATACTTTAATTAATCTGTCCTTCAAAATATCTGCCCATTTGTGTCTAAAATAAAACCAGACCAGGCGAGAAAATGAAATAAACAAAAAAAAAATCTCTGATTTCGACAACATTACCGTGAGTGTATGTCCCGGCCAAATGATAGTTTCCATAAAAAATCTCCTCACGATTCGCCCAATTCAACCGGACGATCGTGCTAAAATACCAGTGCATCGTCCGTGTGGGTTTTAATCCGACATATAAATCCGAGAAACCCTTTATTTCCATTGTAAATCCAACAGTCGGCTCGCTAAAGTTTCAACGAAGCCATTTTCTTTGGCGAGAAATTCAACCGGCACACGCAGACAAGGCGGCCGGCCAATCGCTGCCATTGTCTCACACGTCTCAACTAATCGGCTTCGCGATACTAACAGAGCCCGGTCGAGGTCAATTTGGTCACGCTATCAAAGAATGATCACATCTCTATCCAATCAAATCCTTCGTTATTCAATCCTATCCAATCAAATCACTCGTCACAGGTCGAAAGACCCGGAAATGACCTTTAAAATGAAACCAATATCTCTAACATTCTACCGCGGGAAATGGGATTTTGATAGCGTTGAAAATGGTCAAAAAACGGCAAATTCTTCGCCGATTTTCTCAATTTTCACCACAAGGAAGGTACGTCTTCAATAAAATAAACTTGTTATACGTTTATTGCATGATTTACAATAAAATTTGAACGTATATTGTCGACTATTTCCTTGTCCAACGATGTGGACTACCGACGACCTCTCACTTGACGAACATTTTACTGTGCGGCGATTTTTTTGCGTGGTGGTGAATTGCAGCCGGTTTCGGCCGTTATGGGTATATATGATGCCGGCCGGTTTTGGCCGGTATAAGTACGAAAGGGTTAAAGGAAGTAGTAACAGAGTAGTCTCCCTTCCTGGAAGTGAAATTTTGCCGATCTCAGATCAGTCAGCTGAGAAATTTCTTTCCCAGATTCAAAGTTCCAGACTTCAATGATTCCAAGTTAAGATGATGAGCCTGTAATAGTCTAGACCTGCTACATATGGTCTTACTACATCTATCATTGTTTGTTTGATCTGCCTGGATTGTAACACTGCCACAGAGAGAGCACAGATACACGTGATTGATAGGGTGATAACTTTTTTTTAAATAAATGGAATCAGACTGAAAATCGGGGGTGATTGAATTATTACAACTTCTGATCGTATTTTCCTCCAAAAATTGATTGGTAATCGATTTTTTAAAGGAATTACCGTACATCTATCGAGTGGACTGGATTACTTTGACACCTCATTCAGGCAATGCATTCTTGAAATACCATCAGGCTAATTTGATAGGCCTGGTACTGGCTATTAACGGGGCTGATTTGGTCACAGCAGGGCTGATTTGGTCACAGCGGGGCTGATTTCAGTTGGATTATCAAAACTTACATTTACCAGGCTGATAACCAATCAGCTCTGTCGGAATGCAAGGCGTGCCCATTGTGGTACCAGGACACTGGTACTCAGCCTCACATGGGACAGATATCCCACTCTCGCCTTTCACACATACTGGCACAAACCTTCAGGTTGAGATTGAAGATTCAAGAAATTTTATCTAAAGTCAGTTGTCAGGTTTTATAACATGATAAACATTAGCTCGAAGCCAGCTATTTTACCAACAAAACAATGAACCCCCCATAAAGAGTTCTAATACTCTGCAGAAGTACTGTGACATTGTGGATGGAGCGGGAGTCTGATATGGTAGATGTACCTGTATTTATCCAGCGGCAGTCTGGGTGTTGCCGAGACTGCTGGCTGATTACACAGAAATCAAGCCGCTTACAAATTTGTCTTGTTATCCTTACGAAATCTAGTCACCTTTATGCAAGCATCTGTGCATAGGGTGTGCAAATAAATATAAACTTCATAGGCAAACGAGATTTAGTTTCGAGTTTATTTCCTAGGACGGCCCAGCTATATTTGTAGACTTTGATATTTTTGGGTATTTCTTGTATTTTTCTCTCCTCTTCAATCTCCCTGTGACCCTCAATACAGTAAATCCTCCATTAATTCAATCACCCTATTAAAATTGATGAAATGTATACAAGAGAGAAAGAGTATATAAACCATCACGCGGGATTTCAGGCTCCACCTATAAGCCGTCATGTGGAATTCCTGGCGCGGCAGAATGGGGGAAGGCCAAAGACCCCTTCTCAAAATAATTGTGCCTGAAGCGCCTTGTAATGAGTCTGATATGTGTACAGAATCATCTGAAATTCCAAATTTTCTAGGCGATTAAGTCCCAAGTATTGACCTTTAAAGTGTTCAAGTGTTTGGGTTGACAAATATTATCGCTGAACTATTTTCGAAGCAACGATATGTGGGTGAAATTTCATTGAAAAACACTGATTGGCCTTTTTATTACCCCTCAGCCCATAGGGCTGTGGGGTCTTGTCGTTGCCATGTACGTACGTCCGTCCGTCCTAGCGTCCGTCCGTCCTAGCGTCCGTCCGTCCATCAACATGTTCTTGTCCGCTGAATATCTGCAGATCTATGAAGTCGGGCCTGACCAAACTTTGGTGAGAGCTTCCTGAATGTTGACTGATGAAATGATTAGATTTTCAGATGGCTATGATGATTTCATGATTTTTAATTTTTTTTTCTATTATTTATTGATGGCTCAGCTTTTGCACTGTTATCTATGCCCATCAACATGCTCTTGTCCGCTGAATATCTGCAGATCTATCAAGTCGGGCCTGACAAAACTTTGGTGAGAGCTTCCTGAATGTTGACTGATGAAATGATTAGATTTTCAGATGGCTGTGATGATTTCATAATTTTTTATTTTTTTTATTATTGTTTATTGATGGCTTAGCTTTTGCACTGTTATCTATGCCCATCGGGAACCCTTGGTTGCATGTTTCAGTGTGAATTTTAAAGGTTCCCTGATACAAGAAAGCCTGGTCCATTCAAAATTCTCATTCAATGAAGGACAACATTTTTCTTTAAATTTGCTATTAAATCATTCTATTCTACATCATATGATTTATCCTAAAACTTTTACATGAACCATATTTGTGAACACGAACACACATTTAACTGGTACAACATAATGCTTCAATTTTTGTCACCAAACATGTTACTGTACCTTGGAAATTATTTAAAACGAGTGATTAGGAGAGCCCATTTTTAGCCTGACTCTGGGCAATTTTGAACCAGTTTGCATACCTGGAGCTTATGCCCCTCCCCCCCAAATAATGATAAGGGTGGACTGTGTCAATTAGTGTGTTTACTTGTTATCACACTTGTGCAATGCATAAATTGCCACTGATAGAGCTACACTTTCTTGCATGCTGTAATCCCAGCACACCACTCACGTGAAACCGAAGTCTGTTATATACGGTATCCAAGGATTTTTTGCAGGTTCCGATCCCAAACTCAAAGTTCCTTTTCGTAATTCATTATTGAGGGTCCAGTTTTTTTAAGTGAATTTTGGCGCAAAGAGCCTGTGATCAATCACAAGACAGAGGTTTATTAACATGAAATTGAATACCCAGATATGCAATCAGATCGATATTGAGGCTCCCAGAAGCTTTTTCCAGGAGTATTTCCTTCAGAAATCATTACAAATTGAACAACAACAACACTTTCGTTTTTTGTTTCATTTGAGTTTTGGGCGCCCATATGTTTTACGAAACTAAATTGGCTCTAGATGCAGCCCGGATCCTTCTTGACTAAAAAAAAAACAGGCTGAGGGGTCCACGCACCTTTTAGGTGCTTGCCTGCAATTCATGTTAAGCTCTTCTGACATGGTTTTGTTGTGAAATATTTTACCCCTGCAAGTCTTCTCAGAAGTGCCAAATTTTGTTAAATTACATCTAAAATTCCAAAAAAAATTCATGGAAGGACCGCCCACCCACCTACTGATACAGGGGGCCATCTTCTCGTTGTCTCATCCCCATTTGACTCTCCAATATTCAAGTTCCTCCATCCTCCCTAAATTTGAACACAGGAGGTATACATGCTTTACTGACTAAGCTATGATGGCTCAGCCAGTATTACTCACATTGCCCCAGTGAAAGCCCACTCTCTCTCTATATATTGGTATTGCATAATTGTGCAACTGGCATATAAATTGATAATTAATAATTGGGTATGGAGTTAAGCCCCCACTGAATTGATTGCATCAAATAAATTCAATCACCCCCAATTTTGTGGGCGAAATCACTCAGTCATAATTGTAATAAATTTGATGTCTTTAAAATCATTACAATAAGGCAAAAATAATTGGATTATCTTCACGACTTTGGACAATTTCGTCAACTTCTTGTTCTAATAAATTTGATCACCCAGGATTTTATTGTCGAGAATTTCACTTCCTGTGATTGAATTATTAGAGGATTTACTCTTGTCTGTATATTTAGACCTGAGCATCTCTGGTGCAATCTGCTTGAATCTGAAGCCTCTAGGACAATCAGGCAGCCAGTCAGAAATCTTAGCCTTCTATCTGCTCTTCTGAGTAGCCATACTTTAGGACTTCTCAGCCAGATGTTCCAATGTCCTCACCTATCATCAGCTGCCCAGGCTGTTTTATATATAAGAGGCTCTCGATAGGGTGGGTGCTCCATCTGAAATTCAGAAACATTTTATTTATTCATCGTTCTGCTTTTTAGGTAAGGTTCTTCTCAAGTACTAATATCTGTGTAAAGGATACATCCAATTCAAATTGGTTTTAAATGCAGTTAATAGGCAGGTAATTTTATGTCATCAAAGTTAATAAAAAAAACTGTGAATAATTTACAGTGATACAATTGTCATATAGACAATAAGTATCCTGATGAGCCTCATTATCATATACATGTACCAGTGATGTATATGAATGTTCTCCCCTTGATTCGGCTTCACCCAGTCTTCAACTGTTGCCGTTAGAGAACAGTTGATTTAAGTTACAAATGCACATCAGTAGTTTGTGGGTACAGGAGAGAAGCGATGGTCATTTAATACCTGGTAATTCTCATTTTGGCTTCAGCCCGATGATTGAATCATCGGAGCTTTTACATCTGTGGCCATGCGTTTGTGGGAACGAAATGACTAAAGTTGTATAATTCTGGTATCTGGTGAAGAAATTGTACGCCCCGTAGGACGTGAGGTGTTGTATTAGTTAATTGGCTGGCAGGTTTTGATCTGAGAGAAGGTTGATTGCTCAGGCCTGACAAGACTGGCGAGAAGCCGAGAGACACGCTCATCAATTCCAGTCATAGAGTGACTCGCAAAACACGGACTGGTCTATTGAACCAATTTCCTCACTAATTCTGGCCATCTTGACATCCGCTTCTGTTCGCTGGTTTAGTTCATTGCCACCCCAATGAAGTGAGGCCTATTTTGGATTATTCTTCAAAGAGCGACAGGAAACAATGGCCAGCGCGGCCCCGGTGAAGGTGTTGTGGTATTTCTCTGAAGTCTCTGTGCAATATCGGAGTTTCAACGAGCACACACAATACAACAGTCTAGGGTGAGTGATGTCAACGACCCATAGTTCATATATTTCATTCTCTTGTCCCTTGCCAACATCTATGCGAAAACTCCCATGATAACCTGTCCACATTAAAACTCAAATTACAGGACATAATTTAAAACTGTCAGGTGGATTGGATTTGGATGTGGATTACGGTGAAATTTAAAGTATACATTTAGATCAACCTTGGGAACATGATGTCCAGATTAATGTTTACATTTTGTTGTCTGTGTGGTGTTTCCAGATGCAAGGGAGAATCTTGTTCAATAGGATGTCAAAATTCAAGGTCACTTTGCCTCAAGGGAGAACCCTGTTCAATAGGATGTCAAAAGTCAAGGTCACTTTGCCCCCCCCCCCAAAAAAAAAGGTCATTGTGAAAGTTCGGTCCATGGTATAATTCGGGGTTAAGTTCAGGGATTGGGATTATGATCAATTTATACGCTCAAATTAATGGCAACGTCGATGAAGATGTTTCATTAGCAAGAAGGCGAATATCAGCTACTGCCAACAGGTTACCTTTACAATGAATAGGCCGGATAGCTACCTACTTTGGTCAAAATGCCCATATTTTATTTCATTTCAAGACATGGTAGCTGGTTGCCTCTTTCTCGAGTAGATAATGCAAGCTCTGCAGGGAAGCATATTGAGTTTGAAGCCTGTTTGTCTGTCTGTCCATCCATCTGTTAACTTTTGATGTCTGTGTTGCAGTTGCATATATTGGTATATATCGTTTAAGTACACCTCAACCATGGGACAAGAAAGAACCCTATTGATTCTGAGGTAAAAGTGTTGAAGGTCAAGGTCACTGCAGCCAGTTATTGCCCGTACTAAAATCTCCCATTCAATATTCGATGAACTTGGGGCATACCGATACCTTACATATTATATACATTTTTTTTTAGGTCAAAGGTAAAGGTCAGGGTTACCAAAGTCCAGATCAGGCAGTGCTGACATATTAATTAGTGGAATCGATAGATGTATACATGTAGACCTGATTTATGCATTGATCTGAAAGTCCTGTACACAAATTTACTTCATGTCTTCCCATGTGAGATGGCAAGGAGGGTGGATGTGGTTCTATAATGTCACACTCAAGGTTATTTCATTCATATGGTGACAGCCAGTTTTGAATGGTGGAGAAAGCCGGAGTACCCAAAGAGAAACACACTGGCGGGGCTTTGACCCGTGCCGGTTCAGCAGTGTGTGGGGAGGGATTGAAAGGATATCTCTTGTTCCTCCTCCTGTTATTGGGCAACCCCATTTTCCCTCAGAGACATATATATTTCCAACACACAACATGTTGGAAGGGACAAGTTAACAGTGCTGTGAGCAAGCGAGTTTTAACGAATCAGTTGACGGATGGACAAGCTGAAAACTCTCTTATTTCAACCCCTGGGATCTAGCTCCTGGTGAATGTTCCTTGAGAAAATGGTCCATTAGCTTTGATGAACATTGTGTGAGCATAGACATAGTACATATAGCTGCCAAACCCGTCATCCAATTACAACAGTTGAGAGGACACTCCTAGATGTGTATCACTGCACACCATTCCTGTATTGATGCATTTATCAGCATATTAGCTACCAGATTAGTCATTGCTTTGTCTGCTGTTTTGGGAATCGGTAAAAAAACAAGAGATGCTAAAGATAAACTGTACAGATACATCCAACAATGTATTTGTAGGTTGAGCAGGTTTGGGTAATTCTATAAGAGCAAATGCTATCCATCATAGGTTACATGTTTATGTGGTCTGTCAGCTCTCTGACCACACACAGAGTTTGTATGTATTTGTTTGTTTATCCAATGACTCCCCGATTTCCTGTAATATGTAGTTCCCACTAGTAGAAGTAATAATACGATGATGACACAAGACAAGGTAATGTGAAATATTGTTCTCGCGCTAATATTTTGCATACATTTGTCGAGTGTCTTGTGTAATTATTTTATACAATGATCAGCCGAGCTTGAATGTGGAGCTCCGCCTCTTTCAGCCAAATTCGGTGAAAGGAGATCAGCTGAGGTGTATATGAAATTTATACATTGTATGCGGTATTTGAAATACACAATGGGTGACTTGTATGGTGAATATGTAACTAGGACAGGATCAGAGTAGTCATGTGATAAATGAAATACACATACATGCCATATTTGAAATACACCATGAGTGTAGAGAAAATAGAACCGACAAACGATCTAAAGGGAGTTTGAGGAGTCATTGAATAACACACTTGTCCCTCATTATAATGCTGACGTTGGGGACAAAATATTGAATGCACTTTTGGCGAGTTACACTGTAGTGAGTCTTCATAACATTTATGCATACATGTACATGTAATCAGCTGATCTTGCAAAACTAAACCTGAATGGAACATGTAGTGAACGGTGGTCACAAGTGTAAAATAATGTTGTGAGGCTAAGGAATGATAAACAATTCGTGAATGTTTCTATATTTCAATTTATTTTCCCATGGTGCATTTTGGAATACCACATTGTGTATCTCTATATATTTATATATACACCACGGCTGGCCCAGGGTGTTAGCCAGGATTTGAAAACTTCCTGTCCAAATATCACATTTTGCCAAATTTGGACAGTCTACACTCCTGTTTCGCCTATCTCTCCCGTGTTAAATTTTTCATATTTTTGCCTGTCCAAGGTGGACGAATCTCTGGCTAATACCTAGGGCTGGCCTCATTTCCAGCTATTGGGCCTAAATGAAGTCGGGCTTCACAATCAATCTCATTTCATCATTGGATTGACATGCTCAACTATATGCAGAAACCCTAGTAATGTTCTTGAAACCGGTCTTGGAATTCCCTGCCCAGAAACTGCCCAGAAACACAGGGAACTACATGTAAATAGGTCCGAAACATTATACACATAGTTTTTTCTTAAAATCCTCATGCCCGAATATATATTTCATGTACTTCTTCTATAATATTCCCTATACACTGAACCTGATCAGACACTATCTAGCTCCTTTCAAATTAAGTTGGGGATGGAGTAGGTTTGTGTCAGAGTAAACAAAAGCTGATCTGACATGTTTATGCCTCTAACCTTTTGCTGACAAGTCCCTCGGAGGGTAACCTTTCTGAGCGTCCAGACTGTAACGTTCATCTAGTCATCCGGGAATTGATTGCAACTGTTACATGTGTAATTTGTTACAGGTGAGAACATTCCATCATTCCTTCATTTCTCCTGGTACGGTGAAGTGGTAATTGCATCTACATGACCTCGTCTTTAGAACTTTGGGCGAAACAACCCTATTTCTTCTAATTTTTCGAACAGCATCTTCAGAATTAGAAGCAGAAAAAATCCTACATCTTTATTTCAATTGAGACCAAATTCTGTGGCATGGATAGGTTATTTATCCCACGAACTGAAAAGACAGGGCGGAATTTGTAGAATGTTAGCAGAATTTATCTCTGGAGATAAATTGGAAGAAATAGGGTAATATTCTCGCTTCTCGTAGATTTCTGGTTGTTAAGGTATCAGTGATTCAATAAATCGGATGTTTACATGTAAGTGAAAGCCCGTAAAATTATCCACAATGGAACAATATATTTTGTTCATCAAATATCATGAACAAAATATAGTCTCTACAGTTTGTGAAATCTGTGAGGGTGGTTGATCACCCTGCTGGATTTGGTTCAATCTCAGTAAACTTAGATATAATATCACGGAATATTAATCAACTATCAATGATATGAATCCAATACAAGGAAATCGGCCTGCTTGATATGACCCCAAACCGGGCCAATATGAGGAAGGCGGGCCAATACGGAAAAACCGGTCCAATACGGGGAAACAGGGCCAATATGGCCTGGGCCAATATGACTTTCAACATGGCGACGCTGAGGATGAACGATTTGCGATCTTCTCCGAATGATGTCACTGATTCCTTTGACTTTGAACGGATATTCAATGGCTTCTGTGATAATATTTGATAGAGCTATACGTGCCGATACATAAACCTTGAAATCAAGTGAGGTTAGTCATGCTGAAATAGACTATAGTGACGCGAGCGTGACATCGACGTGCTAAGCACAAGCAGACGAAAAACAGCGATCCAACATTTACAGCAGTGCACTGATGAACGAAGCGAATGGCAACAGTGATATTTTAAGACAGAAGATGTCAGGCTTGCAGCTAGAAGAGTTATTCACATATGGATAGAACCGATAGAAATTATGCGGACGAACACCTGTAAAATGATGTTGAAATCTAGGGTCTCCATAGCATGACACGTCTTCGATCCTCAAATCGGGACTGGATTTGGACCAAATTTGCACCAGATTATAAGGTTGTATTTTGCTGCACCGTTCTTATCAAATAAAATTAGTATTTCATCTGCTTGTATCTTTTTGACTCCGTTTCATACGTTGAGAACCCCGCCCAGCTTGAAGATGATCGGCCTATTCACCGTCCCGATTATCGCCGTCGTTTCCGATAGCGTTACTGTAGAGGGGATCGACTTTCCGACGATAATGGCACTTCAAAAAGCACATAATAATAATCGGAAGTCGCTGTACTAAAATATTCCTGCATGTATTATAATCGATGAAAACAAATTGTAGGCGAGTTAATTAATAAAAATGTCATTAACCAAGTGTTTTCATATTGGCCTGGTTATAGGTCCTCGGTCAGCCGTATTGGCCCTCGGCCTGCGGCCTCGGGCCAATACGGCAGGCCTCGGATCTATAACAAGGCCAATATGAAAACACTTGGTTAATAACATAATAATATTATATCTGAATTCAGCCCTATATAAATTCTATGCGAATTTGAAACTATATTTGTTAGCCAATCAGGTGGCTAGCTTGTTGAAATCACGCCCACAGTAATTACACACGGTAGCATGTGGACCAATATATAAACATTTTGGGGAAACAGTATCCAAATATTCGAACTTTTTCAGACGGTCGGCATGGTAAACAGTAAAGATCAAAGAGTTTACTTCCGTCGAAAAGTCTAGCTTTGTTAGGGGGTAGAAAATATCAAAAGATTGTGCCGCGCGAAGATTGTTAATCTCCGTGAAGTAAACGTCGATCATTGTCAGAGAGAAAAGTAAGAAATTATCGTGATTGGCTTATTATGGGATCTCGCAGAATATCGGCGAACATTTCGCACGAAATTTTCATAGCGTTACGTCTAGATGGTATTCCCCTGGTTTACCTAGATTGGATTTGGTTTTGCGAGGGGGATGTGCGAGTGATCACACTCTAAAAAAATAACTCTTAAAGTGTAACTGGGGTACTTGTGTTACTAGAGTTTGTCATATTCAAGATAACTATGTGAATAATAAAACTTAATGAAGATTTTCCCCAACATTTCACTCGTAGTCTGTCTCGGGAATCAAAGGCAGCTTTCTACAGTGGGAGAGAAATCTTCACTGCCTCTTTTTGATGTCAGAGATTACGTTGACGACGTCATAGTTCGAGGGTCCTGCACACTCTGTGGGACGTCGCGGCAGCAGAGAATTGAACAAATTTGCAACAGTGTTGCATTGTGACGTGTTTAATAGTCACAAGTTCCGACATGCTTGTGGCGCTGTGCTCTAAATTAACATTAATAACGTTGAAATTGTTAAAATTAAAGTCGTAAAACAAGAAACAGGGTATAAATCTCATAATTCGGAAGATTATATAATAATGTGACGTAAACTTGGAGAGGTACCACATCTACACTTTAAGTGCATTGCCAGTTTTGAGAAGAGTTATCAAATGCTCTTCTTGAGGAAAAAACAAAACAAAAAACGATGAGTGATCACTCTCCTCAAGACTGACAGATTGAAATACAGAATAAAAGTCCTGATGAGTGTACCATTCCGATTTGACAAAGAAAGTGGAATGTTTTAGTCTTGTGTTATACAACTAGCTCGGCACTTTGACCATTTTTAGCTGATTGGGTGTTCCCACAGTCAGGTCAGAGTTTGGATGGAAGATGATAATGTTGTTTATGGGTAAGAGTTAGGTTAAGTAATAGAGATGGTTGGATAATACACACTCAGGAGGATAAGAATTCAATGTATAAAGCCTGTCATTGTTCTGTTGAAATTGAACTTTTAAGTTTAGTGTGCCGTGGGTCATAGATCTCAGGTTGCACGAAATACGTTAAAACCTCTAATAATTCAATCAGCCTAATACCTAATAAAATTCAATCACCCCCGATCTTGTGGAAAAAATTCAATAGATCGTTCTACTAAATTTAATCAGCCTAAAAAAATCCTTAAGTCTGCCCCATGTTGATGCCATATGATGCCTCTTTCTGAACCATAGAGTTGATGCTGGGCTGCCCTATAGACCCATTAGAATGGTCACCTGTAAACTGTCATAAAACAAATCTGTGGAGCCACAGTTGTAACTATATATTTTTTTACCTTCACATGGCAAAGGATAAGTGATTTAGCATATTTAATACTACTTGACATAGTTGTTAACGAGTTAAACTAATGAATTTATTAATTTGTTTGACGTCTCAAATGGCGTCATTACGGAATGGAATGGAGTGTCAAATGGCATCATTATGAGGCAATGGTAGCAACCCTCTAATGGGGCAAAGAGTTAAAATCAGAAAAAAATCCTGGATTATCTGCATGATTTCATCAACTTCCTGTTCTAATGAATTTGATCACCCCCTGATTTTATGTTAGGAAATTTGACTTCCTGTGATTGAATTATTGGAGGATTTGCCATTGCGTGATTTCATGGAATAAAGCATCTGAAGAATCATCGTACATGTATGTACACTCGACTAAATCTGGCACATTTCTATACACCTGAATGCATGCATGTCTACAGACCTGATTCCGACTAGATTTCAATAACCTGATGCCTTTTACTGATAATTCTCCAAAGTGCATATTTAGCTTGATGATTTATAGGTGTATCTTTGGCCTTTAAGACTAGACCCTGGTTTAGTGTTATGATTGCATCCTGTACCTTTTGCCTTGAAGATGATAGCAAATCAGCCAATGGTGCCACACTGTTATCTGGAGAGAAGACAAGCAGAGCTACTTCAGGGCGTTTTTATATGTTTGTATGTACCAGCTCTCGATGTGTGTGTACATGTAGATTGTGGCTAGAATCAGTCGCTTTTCTCAGAGTTGGTCTTGATGGTTCAGACGATCCCACCCATCGTAATCAGCTCCCAATTTACCTGCATGTGCCGTTGGTGCAAAGGATATTCGATTTCATCTGTTCTGTTATCTTGTCATGAATGGACAGCCAATCGCATATCTACATGCACTGTACATGTGTATGTTCCAGTAAATATGCTGTCCACCAGTTCCTCGCTGTTGATTGGTTAAAACTGAAAAGGAAAATTCTTCCAGAGAATGAAGACCTGGCTTTTGGAGGTTAAATTGAACAACACATGACACATAAATGTACTTGTTTGTCAGATTGATTTTAGCCAATTTTTTCTTTCAGTTTCTTTGCCTATTAAACAGTGACTGTAATGCATAGCAACTTCTTGAAAGGCTTGATCAATGGACGAAAATTCCATAGTTTGATTAATAATAAAAGGCATGAACTCCACTTAACCATTATGTATGCCAATCTGCAAAGTGTCTGTCCATTAGTCCATCTGAATTTTTGTAACTTGAAAACCTCTTGACATAGAGACACAATATAAACCACATGTATACGTCTGAATCCCAATTAACAGCTGAGGGATTATGGGCTCATTGGGCTATTTGTAATCTCGTTGCGGTATGACTGAAATATTGTTGAAAGTGCCGTTAAACTTGACTCACTCGCCTGTTTCGTAATCTTACCCCTTCGCTGTTAAATAGACCACTTACTTCCAATTGTCAGGCTATAATTCCAGAAAGAGTATTGGAATTTGATTGGCTAAATTGGCTCACCAGTCTTGTTTCTCTGAGGTCCTAATTGGCCATTCTAGTCACATATTTATAATGGAAGCGAGGAAGCCCAATATTTGTACCTTGGGGCAGCGTGACGGTACACGGACTTGGGGGAATGATGTTTGTACTGATCGCTCCTAGATCATATGTATTGAGAGATATTGACTGAAATCTAGGTCTATGTGCCGGGACTTTAGTACCAACTCGGCCTGCCACACATCAGCGATTCTGGCAAGATCAATACGGCACTGGAGGCGCCGAAGCCTTGTACAAAATACTTCTTTCGGTTTCTTCTACAACCTATAAAATCAGGACTAACGGGTATTGATGATGGTGCTATATTGGTGGCCACTGAGGCACAATATAGACTTGGGGCTTTGTCCCCGTAGAGTTGGTAAATTGACTTCCATCTTTGGTACCGGTAATCTTAACAAATGTCTTTGGAAGAATTGCTTTGTTGGAATGAAAGAGACAAATGGTTTTAATGATCGATAATGGTCCAGTAAGCCGTGCTTGCATTTAGGCCTTCAGCACGGTACTTGATCACAGCAGAATATGTGTATTGTCAGTACAATCTACAAATTGTCCGGTCTGGACAATATAATACATGTAACTTATAAGGGAATGAATTCATCAGTTCTCATCTAGCTCATATTTAGAAAAAATAAACATTAACAGGTTAAAGTCAACCATCACAGTTTGACAGGGCTTGAAATAATTTTTGGAACTTGGCAGCCATTGCTGAGTATTTCTAGACCTGAGTCAATTTTTTTTGTCTGGGCGCCCCATTTTTTTTATACAAAATAAAATGAAATCGAGCCCTGATTTTTTCACATTATAAAATAAAGTTAACGACGAATTCAATCCAAATTTTTTTGCTAACTTCTAACCAAACTAAATGTAGTCATGTTTCATTGCACACTACATAGTGATGCATGTACTAATGATGTTTTGACTTGAACCGAATGATCCGGTTGGAATAAGCCCAGTATCAATTCTTTTATGAGTCGTGTCTCCGTGTTCTGTTGTCACTTTGGCCACTGGTCATCTCGTTCATTTCTCGGATTTCTCGCACCAGTTTAAGAATGAACGGACAGAATCAGCAAAAATAGTCCAAACAGTATAAACATGAAAGTTTCAATCCAACACGCCATAATCTGGTGTAAGATGTGATATAAGAATGCCATTATAATGTGGTGTAAGATGTGGTGTTAGAATGCCATAATGTGGTGTAAGATGTGGTGTTAGAATGCCATAACGTGGTGCAAGATGTGGTGTTAGAATGCCATAATGTGGTGTAGGATGTGGTGTTAGAATGCCATAATGTGGTGTAGGATGTGGTGTTAGAATGCCATAATGTGGTGTAAGATGTGGTGTTAGGCCATAATGTGGTGTAAGATGTGATGTTAGAATGCCATAATGTGGTGTAAGATGTGGTGTTAGAATGCCATAATGTGGTGTGAGATGTGGTGTTAGAATGCCATAATGTGGTGTAAGATGTGGTGTTAGAATGCCATTGTGGTGTAGATGTGGTGTTAGAATGCCATAATGTGGTGTAAGGTGTGGTGTAAGAATGCCATAATGTATTTTAAGGTCTAGTGTAAGATGTGGAAGATCACTTGGATACAGACTGCATTCCATCGAAGTACAAGTATGAACCAGCTCTACACCTGTATGAACCAGCTCTACATCAGGCTGTTCCCCAGTAGACAGTATATGTGCTACTTTGTGTGTGTGGGAAAGCTTAAAAGCAGAAATCCGTATTCTCATGTATTACCCAAGCTTTGCATTATTTATCGCTAATATCCGGTGCGATACATGGACATGTAGGTATTAAGTGCCGAATTGCTGAAGAATGTACCATATATGGTCATGATGGCCCCAAAGAGCTTGCTAGACTCCTCAACACTCTGTCTATCCAGGGTGATCTCGAAAAGATTTCAAACAAACTCTAATACTGGATGATAAATCACACATCTGATGTGTTTTTTATGACAGTGAGCTGGAGCTGCTAATAACAGTAACTGTAGGTTGATGTATCCAGTTATGAAAGAAAACAACATTGATGATTGATAAGTTTTGTATATTTTCCCTTGCAATGGATTTTTATTACGTGAAATAATTGACAGAAACTGGCAGTACTCCAACACAGAAATATATCGTTCAATAGATCCACAGAAATCCTGGCTTACGGAAAAGCTAGAATTTATATTTGTTTGAATCATTATGGAGATAGGATAAGCCCTCAATCACAGGAAGTGAAATTTCTCACCATGAAATCTGGGGGGGGGGGGGAGGGAGGAGGTGATCAATTTTTTCGAGCAAGAAGTTGACAGAATGGTCCAAAATTTGACCTCCACATCCATTATTTCTGTGTTATTTCAATGGATTTAGATGGTGATCAATTTGTTAGAATGACTGAATGCATTTCGTCCAAATGATGGGGGTGAGTGTAACTGTAGTACTAACTAGTGTAACTACAAACTGTAGTACTAACTAGTGTAACTGTAGTACTAACTAGTGTAACTGTAGTACTAACTAGTGTAACTGTAGTACTAACTAGTGTAACTGTAGTACTAACTAGTGTAACTGTAGTACTAACTAGTGTAACTGTAGTACTAACTAGTGTAACTGTAGTACTAACTAGTGTAACTGTAGTACTAACTAGTGTAACTGTAGTACTAACTAGTGTAACTGTAGTACTAACTAGTGTAACTAAGTGTACATCATATTTCAGATAACAATGTGAATAACAAAACATAGTAAAGTGTTCCCCCAACGCTTCACTCATATTCTTTCTCGGAAGATTCAAAGGCGGTTTTCTGAAGTGGGAGAGAAATCTGCACTGCCCCTTTTGATGTCAGAGATGATGTTAACAAAGTCTTACTTTGAACGCCCTGCATCGTTTGCAGGATGTCTCGACCATGCAGAGAATGGAACACTTTTGTAACAATGTTACAATGTGACATTGTTTATCGTTCCATAATAACGTCACAAGTTTCGACTTGCTCGTGGCGCTGTGCACTACAATAACATTAGTATTACATTGAAATTGTTAAAAATACAATCGTAAAATAAGAAACAAGTTATAAATTCCATAATTTGAAGGATTATCTTGGATGTCACCTAAACTTGCAAAAGTACCACAGTTGCACTTTAATGTTTTCCAGACCTTGAAAAAGCATCAAAAATCAGCAATTTAACCTGGAAAAACGTGGAATTCACTCGAGTAGACGTAAAAATCATTGTGACAGATTTGTGAAAGAAGTTCCAGATAAATTTTCCCACATTCAGGACACATGTCAACGTGTTTATGGTCTATGCTATGATCTGGTGAAAGGTTGATGTCAATTTTATGATTGAAAATGGGTATGGAAAATGATAATTTAGGGCCTGGAAACTCCTGGAAAAGGCCTGAAAATTGGAATGCCTGTAGGTTTATGAATGATAAGAAGGTTTGCTGTAACCGCCATACATGGTAAAACTTCTTGAATTGACATTGTGAGTTCTATCAATGCCACATATTCAAATGTCACTTCACCCTACATCATGAGCATTAGGACGGCTAGACATTGCTACAGTTAATTTCGCCTGTCACCATCCTTCGCAGTATCCATTATTACATTCAGGAGAAGGTCGGCAAACGATCTCAAGGTACAAAAGCAGTGAAGCGTGGTCTGAAGACTGGCCAGACATGACCATTGTCCAAGTAAGGCCGGATGAATATTTTATGAGAGCGGGTCATCAAATAACTGACCAGGGAGAAAAGAGCCACTTGTGTTTACAAGACCATACTCCAACCCATTCATCACAGTCCCAGACTCCCTGCATGTGCAAGTCTGTTGCCGTGGTTACCACGCTGTACATCAAGGCCTTAGTTTCAGAGGAAGAGGAAGTAATATCTCCATCCCCAGATTGGAATATAATGTACATATAATAAAGTCGGCTTGTGTGCTTTGTGTTAGGTGATCAATGACTGTGACCCGGATTGTCCAAGAATATAAGGTCCTAAGTACAGGATTTATTGCCAGGCTTGCTTCAAGAGTGTTACTTTGATCTTATTGGCCTAGCCAGGTATTACTGATGAATGATGGTACAGCTTAAACCTGGAGGAATATCCTCTGAGAAATACTTGACACGTTCCACTTCTGTGAAAAATCCATTCAGTTAGCAAGAGCAGTCTCCAAAATGACCAATGTCCAAGAATACCCTGGTTGACCTGTTATGTCATTGTGCACATCCTCAGTTCATGGTAAGAATAGGCCTCAGCCAGGCCCATCAGACAGTTTGTGGTAAAAGGCGACTAACTGAGCCTGAGGCACCCGTTGGGTTTCCGGATTTGAAAAGGAATGGGGCCCAACCCATGGGGTTCTCGGGTGTAAAAAAGGAATAAGACCCTACACGTGGGGTTTCTGGGTGTGAAAAAGGAATAAGACCCATGGGGTTCTCGGGTGTAAAAAAGGAATAAGACCCTACACGTGGGGTTTCTGGGTGTGAAAAGGAATAGGACTCAAACGTTGTGATATGACTGGAATATAGTTGAAAGCGACGATAAAGCATTTTCCAATCTAGGTAAACCAAGATGGTAAATCAGGGGAATACCATCTAGACGTAACGCTATGAAAACTTCGGGCAAAATGTTCACATCCCATAATCAGCCAATCACGACCATTTCAACCTTTTCACTCTGACAATGATTGACGTTTACTTCAAGGAGATTAACATCTTCGCACGGCAAAATGTTTTGATATTTTCTACCCCTAACAAAGCCAGACTTTTCGGCGGGAGTAAACTCTTTGATGTTTACGGACCCTGCCGGGAAATGATGCCTAATTTGGAAACTGTTTCGGGATCATGTTTATATATTAGACCACGAGCTACCATGTGTAATTACTGTGGGCATGATTTTGAAATAGTTAAAACCAGCTATCCATCTGATTGGCTAACAATAGTAGTTTCAACTAGCACGGGATTTATATAGGACTGAATTCAGATATAATATTCCGTGATATTATATCTGAGTTTACTGAGATTGAGCATTTTCATGTATCACTCACTCACTTGTCCAAGAATATAAGGTCTTAAAGGTTATACCAAATGACTCTATACTACTTTGCATTAAAACATACCCAGTAGTGTTCCAAACAACAAATTAGTATTTTTTCTCGAATAATGTCATCGAAGTGGGTTTTAGGACACGAATAGCACACATGTGGAAGAAAACGTATTGGAGCCATGACCTCTGGTGCATGACGTCACAACCTGATTACGATTGCGCCGTAAACGTCATAGTCTATGACGTCGGACGTTGTTACAAAAGATTCACCCAACTGTGGGAGTTCTAGCGTGATGTCGCTGACATTTTGACGTCACAACATGCATTCGAACGAGATCGTAATCAGGTTGTGACGTCACAGGTCAAGCGATCACAGCTTTCGCCGTTTTGAAAGGGGCGTGAAATTGTCGCACTTTACTGCTGCTATTTCCAACCTTGGGCAGTTTGAAAACATACAAAAATGTAAAACAAGTCTATATAATCACCTCTACAACAATTTAGCACAAAAAAGTAGCAGATTTTGAGACCATTTTGTATAACCTTTAAGTACAGGATTTATTGCCAGGCTTACTTCAAGAGGGTTACTTTGATCTTATTGGCCCAGCTTGGCATCAGTTATGAACGATGGTACAGTGCTTAAGCCTGGAGGAATATCCTCTGTGCAGAAATACTTGACACATTTCATTTCTTTGAAAAATCTCTTAAGGTAGCAAGGGCAGTATCCAAAATTAGCAAACGCAAGATGCGATGCAGTCACAAGGAACAACACCGCCATGCCACTGCGTTCTGAATGTCAGCTCTCATTGAAAATAACGGGGGAAATTCATGAATTGAAAATCTATAAATAAGGTATAAATAAGAAATAAAAAATATTGTGGCTGTGAGGGACCCCTCCGATTTTTATTCAGAATTTGAGATCTATCCATCTTCTCTAGCCAAGTCGACGTACATCACGTTGCTCTGTACATTGCCTTGGCATACTTCTCTAGTAAAGTTGGAACGTGAATCATCATCGATGAGTGGAATGCAGAGACGGCTTGCTGCATCCAATCAGAATGCGCGTTACGTAGCAGTTGATTACCAAGATGGCGGCCCCCAGTAAGAACGAGCTGTGTCGAATGTCGAAAAACCCCAGGAGAAGCAATTTTCACAACCACTTTCGGTGTTTTTGATCAGTTGAATCAGCTTTTGGGACGCGCTGCACGGTCGAACGATAACGACTATCGACTTGAAATTGAAGGGGAACAACTCCTGGAGGCAAAAAGTAGCTCATCGTTAAAAGTTTCGCTAGGTGGTGCAGAGTAGTACTCCTCTGCCACCAGCCAAGAATGTCAAGGCAGCGTAGAGAGCTTTGCGATGTAGTTGACTTGGCTGGTGAAGATGAGATCTATCGTAAATTTGGAACATGTATACCTAGTTCGAAGAAATTTAGATTTTACTCAATATGAAGAAAATGATGGGAGATTTCATTCCACCTTAATTAGGCCATCTAAAATATATATATGTTTGCTGTTAGTAAGCGCACATGTAAACAATTTGGTAGGTAGGTTTAAATTTTGTTTTTCTTTCAACTTTTTAAAGTATCTCTCCATTTATATAGCACTTCAGACAAAAGAAATAATGGAAGTAAACAATTTGCTGGCCAAACATTTTTCTTTAGTTCAAAAATATTTGGAATGGAAAACACAAAATTTGTTTCAAATGGCCTTAATTAGCTCTGCGGTTCTCCCCTGTCAATAATGACAGAGGTGTTGCTATGTCCTTGAATGTATGTGGTGTAAGCTTACGTTATACATGTACATGTATACTGTAATAACGTTATACGATAATTGAATCATTTGTCCTGAGAGCTCTCGAGTCTTAATCAGGATTACGAGCGACTTAGAACGCTGTGGTCAGAGTGATTAATAACTCACTTAACGAGAGCTACGTACCTCGTTCCCAGGAGATCTGAGGTGAGGAAAGCGTTGAGTAGACAAATATACTGGAAAATTAGGGGAAGCAGTTGAATGGTATTGATCAGTTATAGATTGTTACTGATCCCCAGCTTTCATCACGCGTATTATAATTGGTTTACAGTAATAGGACATACCGGGTACCCTATTTCTTATATTTTTTTTTAACACTCCAGGTATTCGAACAAAACAAGCACAAATTATCCAAATTACATTCACATATAATGTACAAATGTCATTTAGAAAGTAGTTAACATTTTTATATCCAATTATGAGTGATGCAGAAGAAAATGTCATCCTTAAAATAATTGGATATGATAATATACATTCAATTGTTTTCGGTGGGATATTTTCTCATCTATTTGTCTTCTTGTTGTGAATGGTAAAAAAAAATCTAGCCATTGATGCCTACAGTCGTTTTTAGATATAATAAGAAGTAGATAAATGCCTGGGTGTCCGGCATCTCCATTTGACTGGTGTGTAGAACATAATTACCCCCCTGTATATCTAAGCAACAGATCTGAATACAGGTTTCACATGAATCGTCGAGGTCGACTCTTTGTTTAGAAACCGGTCCCCTTGTCATTTATCGCTGTCTGTTCGTCTGTTTTCTTCTAAATTTTCAAACAGGTACATTGTACTAGTAATATTATCTGTTCATATGTAATCTATTGTCTAATTTTCGAACATTCAATATCAGTTTAGCCTCGGAAAACACTCAAAAAATTAGAACAAATACGGTAATGGCTGGCTGTCGTATTCTCGTTTAATAACACAGTCTGGCGTGTCTGAAATTGATGCTGATAGAGTGTTGAGGTATTGGCGATATTATTGGCTTTGATTGTAGGCCCATTTTCTATCTGCCAGACTGGATGTCAGAGCATATATGTGGACCCATCCTTTACCAGGGAGAATGGGTACACAGAGACACTATCGAGGATAGAAATGAGTCGACCCCTGTATGGTTTACTGATAGATTATATACCCAGCTGAGTTTATAAAGCCAGCCTTTGGGGATGTTCCGATAATTATATGCCATGCTTTCGCTGTTACACGTAATTGAAAATATTACACCCATTCATGCAATCGCAATCAATCTCGATGTTGTAATTAATGAGACTCTAACGCGGTGGCTGTAAAGAACTTCACGCACATGAATAAAATATCAGATATTACGAGGGTCTTTATAATACATGGCAGTGTGACTAACGTCACAGGACCTACGAAATAGGGTTTGATATAATTTAAGTGTGTACTCGTAGCAACTATTATCGCCCTCAGTTTCTATTACCCTGGACACTGATCAGCCCAGCAGTACAGCCCGAGGTGTTGGGGGGAGAGTTTGCGAGAGCGGGGTACCCCCCCTCTCGGCATTAGGCGATTTTTTTTTAAATTAGCGTAGGGAATGGTGCTCTGTCAGAGCAGTTGAGAAGTAAATGTTTCTAGTCCCAAATAAGACAGGAAACTGGAAAAGAAACACAAATTTGAAGTGAGAAAGGTCAAAATCAGAGATTTGTTAGAATGCAAGAATCAAATCAGGCATCACCAGAGAGCCATTCTCCATGGATATATTTATTTGGCATTCAACTTCAAGGTACCTCATCTGAAGAGAGTACATAATAATAATCAATGAACAATAAAGCACACACGAAAAAAAAATAAACAATTGGTTATAGGTTACTGAATTTAAAACACAACGATGATTTTATTATCGATTTCTTCAGTAATAACAGATACAGGCCTGGAAATAATTTTTTCATACCTGCCTGACAAAATGACAGGCACCAGCCATTTGAAATGTTGTACCTGTCATATATGTTAATAAGCAAAACTGAACTACAAAATGTAACAACAATAGTAATAAATTTTCAACTTGTGTTAAAAGTTAAAAACCAGCTTTAAATGGTATCAATTCATCTTGAGAAATATTATACACTCTCCTTGTTGAATCAGAATGTTCAAATGGTTACTCAGGATTCCCAAGCAGGCATATGGTGTTAATCATTGGTAAAGAAAAAGAAAAAAATAAATGTTATAGTTGGTATACACGATCAGTCCACTTCCGAATTATTTGCAAATCCACAAATTTGATTGCTCACACTATTAACCTGTTGTTGTTGTTGTTGTTGTTAGTCAACGATGTTTTAGTGCAGCAAACTGTGCTCTCTAAGAGTTTCCAAAACATTCTGCCTAGTTGTCCAAGTGTTGAAATCAATTGATATGAGTTAATTTTGGGCTGCAACAACTTTTTTAGATTGAGAATCGTATTTTTCACAAATTGTGCATCAAAATGTATGACGTCATGAAGACTTGTGCTCAAGAAAATGTCAAAGAAAATGTGGCCACATGTTCGTTCGTCTTTCAACATGTTCAACAGAAACTGGCAAGTTTGAGAGAAAATAAAACCATGTTAGTATTATTTTCTGAATTCAGCTGAGAGGTTTCTTCACAAGGATCTTAATTAGTGATAAAAATGAATTTCAGAGAAACTGGTGTCGGACAAAATGACCGACTCAAAAACAGTTGTGCCTGTCAACACACTATTTCGTGTCGGACAATGTCCGTGACCGGCCCCTTATTTCCAGGCTTGAGATAATAGGGTCATTGTTGTGTTTAAATTTAGTAATTTCTCTCATAAAATCCAGTCATTTTTTATTTCTTTTTGAGGTAGAACATTTTTCAACTAATGACTGAACTGAAGAAATTATGCAATGTTGTATAGGCTGGATATATAAAACGTGCAGTATAATATGCAGGGTACGAATTATAAAATGTTAAGGGCAGCCATTTCAAGGCCACTTTGGCCTTGCTGGCATCTAATTACCTAGAATTTGCAAAGGGGCACCAAGGCAAACAAGGAGGGCATACAAAGCCATTGGCTTGTGCATGGCCTTGGGTGTATTTCGCGCCTTGAAATGGCTGCCCTTAACATTTTATAATTCGTACCCTGAATATGCCTTCAATCTCAACGGAATTCCAAGACCAGCAAATGAGTGAAAACGGATACCATCGGAATGTGTGTCAACATTACAATGTATGGTCAGTTAGGCTAAAAATAGATTACTCCGGAATCTCCAGTTTAATACTAGATTCAAGTGTACTGTTAAACTAGCCATATTATAGATTATCTCATAGTACATGTAGATCTAATAGACTGATTACGACGTACGAGCGAGCGCACACATGCATGTGTGCTTTTAATATAGATATAATTAAAATATTTTTTGGAAGCTGACGTTTTAGAACAACAACAACGACCACCGAAAGCCAACAAAAGATTTACCTTCATTGGACCTCTGACGCTTCTGTGAGAAGAAGTTTTTCAAAGTTGCTTGGCGCTTCATGACAATGATTTATAAAATACATGTCAAGTGATATTCGTGGCTCGGTAAAACTTCGCAGCAGACGAAATAACAACCTCCATTCTCCGATCAAATGATTTGCTTCCTTCATGCATCGTGGCTATACAGCTCGCCTGACGCGAGATTCTGGGATTTCGGTAGTCTTCCGCAATACCACCGGCTAACAGCGAACAGCATGATCACGAGGGTTCCCGAATATTTCGAACAATTTACGGCAGATGTTTGGGAAGCGTGGCGTGGACTGTTAGGGAAAACATGGCGGAGCTATCTGGAAACGTATAATGCCGACATATTTTGGCAAGTACCATTAAAGTTACTGATATTTTCGAGTGCTGGGCGCATCATTTTTTTTTTTGCTTTAGTGCTGGGCGGCCGAAGTTAGTCCCAGGCGCTTAAAAGTCACAGTGAAGCATACAGCCAAGGGTTCCCGATGGGCATGACAGTGCACTCGAGTCATCAATAAATAATAAAAAATTAATTATAAATCAATTCGATCAGAATTCGATCAGCTCAGAACTTGCTGGTAACAATGCCCTAATGCACGTTCATGCCAAAAATCAAGATTCTAATGTCAACGGTTCTTTTTATTTTGCCGACGAAAGGATTCGGATGGACTGACTGACTCATTACCGGACAATTTGCGATCTGTAGCCTACTTCGTAGGAACATGTGATTTATACACCTTAGATAACATGGTGCATACTTGTAAATATTCAGACAGTTCAACTTCTTATACATGTATACATTGACTCTTCAGGATAGGGATATCTCCATGGCAGGCTTCGAATTTGACGGCGGCAGCGACGGCTGCCCCATTAATTTGCCTACATGCCCTACAAATTTCCACCAAGTACACGGCCACAACACGGCCGCCGTGAAGCCTCAAGTGGCCTACGTGACCATAAGAATGAAACCAATCTTATTTCCATCATGTGTTTGCGTTCGCGTTTTCTCTCCCTTTATTCTTTGCTTTGGTAATTTCGTTGGAAAAGCAAAGTCCTTCGGTAATCGGTGGTTTCGTTTACCATAACAGCTTTCCCTCTTCCTGTTACCGTAAACAGCATCGTACAGTTTTACGACATCGGTAATTCGGGAGCCACCTGTTTTTCGTTTGACTACACTTCAATGGATGGTTCCCGTTTGGCAATCCGGAGTACTCTCCCCTTGATCATCCTACAGAGGGCGGGTCGCTGAGTGCTGTCATTGGATTGACAGTTGAAGTAAATAATACGATCATGCCATCACACGAATGTGTTTCTGCGACCAAATCTCGGGAACTGGAGAAGGGGGCTTCAAACATGCGGAAGCTAGATTCCTTCTTTCGTATTACTGGATAAGATCTTCTTTTATAATTTGTATATTTACAGACAGTATGTGGATACCTATTGAATGTTTTACAACAACAACAAACAGTTGTGAAAATGTTGTATTATAGGCCGAGTTTTGCGAAATCTGTGTGGGAATAGGATGGGGATATATAAGTCTAGACAGGGTGTATGACTATATGAGGCCCATTAAATAATAACCCAGGCTTGGGGAAATTTCATTTTTGTTTGTTTCATGGCAAAATCTTCCATAAGACCAACAAACAAAGTGGCTGCAGTGCCCTTAGTATATTAACACATTTGGCCTTGCTGCCTGGTCCATTGGCCTTGATGCCCCAAAAATCTGGTCATTATCCAAGGCCAAAGTGGCCTTGCCCTATTTTCCCCCAAATTCAAAGCCTGCCATGGGTTTAACGGCGCTTTCAACATTTTTTTTCAGCTAAAATGGAGGTACCGGAACATGTATGAAAGGTCATTTTTGCTCAGTAACTTTTGATTCCTTCTTAACCAATGCTCCAAAACTGATCTATTGTTCCATGTCCTAAAATTAATTTGCCATTTGAAGAACCAATCAATGATGTTTCATTAGCATGGCAAATATTTGGCTTATTATTATGCAAATTAGCTAGATGACAATTTATTGTCTTACTATCATTTGATGGAGATATGTATGTCTGTGCAGGGGTCGAAATAGGCCCCAACCACCAACAGGACATATTGTAAAAATTGTCCTGCATCCAATTAATATATATGTAAATTATCTAAAAAACTACAGGACATGTCCTGCAAATAGATAGTAATTTCTAACCCTGCTGTGTGCGCCTCAAGCATGTCATGAGGATTCTGCTGAATGCATTATGTAAATTGATTTATTGAGCAAAAATGACCTTTTTTACCTCCTTTTAGAGAGCAGGATCTCACTAACCTGTTTATAAAGTGAAACTCCGCTGACGGGAGGTAGAGTATACAGCTCTAGGTGCTGCATCTCCTTGTTCTGTACTACATGTACATGTTAAACATTGCATACAGATACATACACACATGTATCAACATTCCTTATGAATTTTCATGATGACAAAGTTCGCTTCCTGTCATTGACATTCTTCAATTTGGGATGACAAAGTTAACTCCCTTTTGTTGACGTTCTTCAATTTAGGATGACAGTTCACTTCCATCTGTTGATGTTCTTCATTCTAGAATGACACAGTTCACTTCCTTCTGTTGACGATCGTCAATTTAAGATGACAAAGTTCGCTTCCTTCTGTTGACATTCTATAATTTAAGATGACAAAGTTCACTTCCTTCTGTTGACATTCTATAATTTAAGATGACAAAATTAACTCCCTTCTGTTGACAATCTTCAATTTAAGATGATATTTTATAATTTAAGATAACAAAATTAACTTCCTTCTGTTGACAATCTTCAATTTAAGATGATATTCTATAATTTAAGATAACAAAATTAACTTCCTTCTGTTGACGATCGTCAATTTAAGATGACAAAGTTCACCTCCTTCTGTTGACGATCGTCAATTTAAGATGACAAAGTTCACCTCCTTCTGTTGACATTCCATAATATAAGATGACAAAATTAACTTCCTTCTGTTGACATTCCTCAATTTTATATGACAAAAGTTCACTACATATATATTCATGAAAGTGTATTTCATCATGCTGTTTATTGCATCTGAAGTGAATATTTGATGTTTGCTAAACCTTCTTTCGTCAATACGCAGTGTTATTGCTATTCTGCATCTCCAGTCAAACTTCCATATCTTTCATGTCCTAAAACCACCTTTAGCTTACAGCATATGGTCAATTTAATCACCAGGATCCATCAACAAACCTTATGCAGGCTTTTGGCAAATTTTATGTTGATTTCCGACATTTGAAAATGTTATTTGGTGGGGTGGAAGCCTGAATCCTGAAATCTCCTCAGTCGTTGATCTCCACTTGAAGTGATGTTTTGATTGGTCAATTGCCATACATTACAGGACATGACCTGTATGTTAACCGGTCAATATAAAATGCTAGAACCAACAATGGTTAAGGCGATATCAACCAAGATACGCATCAAGACTTTGACTGGTTCATTCTGGGATATATCATAAAAGATTATAGTTACGATAAAGTAATTTGATTTTGGGGAAGAATAAAAGATTTCAGATGCAGGGATTACTGCATGCACTTGGACTGGGAATGGAATGGGATATTAGCTTAGGGTATGATAGGACATGTACTATTGGAAATTCTGCCCCTATTGGTAACTGAGAGTGGACACAGGGAAAGCCAATTTACTGACAGGCAAACATTGGGTCTTTCATAAGCATCCTCTCTCTCTCCCATTTCTGCCTCAACCCTCTGAGGGACCCTTCAGCGAACAGCCAGCTAACCACATGAAAGTTACTCAAATAGCCCCGTCTCATTTGCTTCATGCTGGTGGGTTTTAATTGAGTTTTCTTGTACTGGTTAAAGTAACTGGAGCTGCATATGCAATGTGGTCCTGAACAACATGTGTTTGTAGCACTATCCTCATGATTTATAACCAGAATTTTTCATCAAGAAAAAAAACCCACCCTGCATATGTACATGTATCCTCATTATCTCTCTGGCATGTCTGCAGAGAAATTACGAGATAAAATTATTATCCAAGAATCCAACTCCCCATATCAGAAAATGATTGCCCTCTGATTTTAGCATAATATTTTTTCAAAGATTTTATTAAATACAAGCAGCCACAACTCTTTGCTGGTACAAATTCTGATAAAATGATGATCTGATATTTGCGTCGCATGTATGTGTAAAACTAGACCGAATAAGGCATCGAACGAAGTTAGATGTTTTCCTTAAAATGGCCCATGGAAAGAGCGATTGCGTTCTCTGTCTTGCCTCCCAGTTTCCATATATGTCCATGTGCAGAGATGGCCATAAGAAGAAAAAGTGTGCCTTAGATGCACCCCAATTGTTTATGGGTGTCTCTACTGAAATTGAGCAAATTTATTGATACATGTAGTTCATGCCTGTAATGTTTCCGTCATTTTTCTGCTGTGTCTTGGTTTTACACCCTGGCCAGTTTGGTTGATGCAAAGGGGTATTGTCATCATCGGTCTGTCAAGCTACCTGTCCGTCCACTTGTCTTTCTGTCTGTGTATATGTCTGTCCATCTTGGATGTTCCCCACAACTTCTCTTAAAGGATTACATGCAGCCATGCTTTGTTAACTCTTTCCCCTTAGACTTGTGGGGAATTTTTCTATCTGACCCATAATAGATTTGTAATGGCGTAGGTCTTCAACTCATGGACACATTTCAATTTTCATACTTCTCCAGCGATGTAAAATATCCCGTTTTATGTCCCATGTCATGTGGAGAAATATTTACCAATGGTAGACCCATTCTCCTTAATTTGTTCACGTTTTGTATCAACATCAGCAACATTTATTCTAAAAATAAGTCATCTTGCGAGAAAATGTGTTGTATTTGCTTTCCGTCTGTTGGAAATCACGAAAAAAAGCGAAGAAATTGTCGCATTTTAGCTGCGTTCTGTTGTTGTTCCGCTGCCATTCCTAGGTTGTCGTATACCATTCTAAAGCTAATTCTTCGTAGATTCGGGATTTGACAGAGACATAACGAGATGGCAGGTTTTGATCGAGCTAAAACTGGGAAATCCCATATACTTCCTTTGTTAGGAGACTGAAGACGGTAACCTATATTTAGAAGGTGAAAATAAAACAGCATCACTGATTGGCCAAGGCTGACGAACTTTTTCATCACGCCCGGCGTGATTGGAGCACAGTTTGTTTTGCGCGTGGTCGCCATGCCACTGCAGCGTCAGCAAAAGCCAAAAAAGAATGGCGCATTAACATTTTATAACGGAGATGAACAGGTCCCGGGAAATTATGTAAAATAAACTCAGATGGGCAGATTTGACGAGTTGGTCATCAAGGTTAGATACTTCGGTAGTTTGTGCCCGCGTTACGTAAAATATTCAGGAATTTGGAAGTATATTTTACTATTTTTCGGACGTTTGTCTTGGAGCACACAAAATAAATTTGTTGTCAAAACGCGCATTTTCCATCGATTATTTCTGTTTCTCTTCCGATTTCATTTTACCCTTACCATAAAACATACCAACAGTCCATATAGTCAGATTTATTGAAATTTTGGCTTTCTGAAAACGTATAGTTTTAATTAGGTTTTACTCAAAGTAAACGCCAAAAATTGCAAGAATAATCGACCAGACGGGAACTCAAGTGACTCCGTCTTCATGAGTTAGGCGAACACTCGTCAAAACACGCTACATGAGGATCTACACAAGTCGTCAAAACCCGCTTATATGAGGGAAAGAGTTAAGGGCCGAGAGGTTCTCTGCTCAAGAGCTATTTACTTTGTACAGTGAAACCTGTGTAAACCGACCTTGCTTGGTGTCGGCTTTCACAGGGTTCTGGTCTATCAAGGTTGAAAATATTTTAAATCTAAATACTGGTCGGTATTTAGAGGTTGGCTGGTATTTAGATGTTGGTCAGTCTACACAGGTGTCAGTATTCACAGGTTTCACAGTACAAATTAATGTATGCTTACATGATGGTACATATATACATGTAAATAATAAGATGTGGAACTAATCGATACCCTCAGAATGGATTCCTATTGTTCCTGGTGGTCACAACATTAACTTTTGCTGAACATTTTTTTTACCAAAGACATTGACTTTCTCTCTTGTAGCAAAAAGACTGATGATAACCAGTGGTGGGAGCTCTTTGACCCCAATACTTCACGGTTCTACTACTACAACGCCACCAGTCAGAAGACCGTTTGGCACCGCCCACAGAACTGTGATATAATCCCATTGGCTAAACTACAGGTCAGTTTTAATGTCGTTTGTTGTAAGTAGTTACATGTACCAATGTCCATACTCCTGGAATTTCTCCGTATTTATATATCACCTTTTTGTCCCTTGTTCGTTGGAGACCCAGAGTGGAGCTTAGAGACTGCATGATTCCGTAATAGTTTATGTTGTCTGGGTAATATATTTTGATAGGACGCAATGATTGATTTCAAATTTGTGCAGCGGCTTCATATATAGATGAGATCAAGATTAGCATTGCTTTTCACGGAGATGCATCATCAAAATCTCTGCGCACATCCGTGTTCAAAACGATGTCAAAGCAGCTGTCACCTGATCATGATGAAAATTGACTCGAGGGTATTGTGTAACATTGTGATGTTGTGTATTATGATGTTGAAAAATGATGTTTTGGAACAGCACATTTGTTTTCAAAATGAGGTCAAATATGTTGTGAACCGGAACAGGGCTGCATCTATGAATTTTTTGCAGGTTCCGATCCCAAACTCCCAGTTCCCATTCATTATTGAAGGTCCAATTTTCGTTAGTGAATTTCAGCACAAAGAGCCTGTGATCAGTAACAAAATAGAGGTTTATAAGCATAAAATTCAATACCCAGCTATGCAATCGGATCGATATTGAGGCTCTCAGAAGCTTTTTCTATGAGTGTTTCCTTCAGTAACCCTTTCAAATTGAAAAGTTTTTTTTTTTCATTTGAGTTTGGGCGTAAGATTTTTTGGGCGCCCATACGTTTTCGTGAACTAAATTAGCTCTAGATGCAGCCCTGCGGAAGTGCGGAAAGGGCTGATATGTACATGCAGCAAAGGTGAATAGGGCTCCAAATGTCTGTCGCCATCAGTAGCTTTATCGGTGCACCGAGACTGATGTACTGGGATGAAGAGAGTGACCCAGAGACAAGCTGTCTCAATGAAGTCTTACAGTGAAGATTGCTAGATGACTAACCTTGGTATATTGATCTTTCATTGATAATATGGTCAGGGCGCATTGTCACAGTTGGTGTGCAGTGTGATTTGGAGTCACCATCGGGAGATATCTATCACCGGATCATGACAGCTTTATCACCCCGCGATCATTGTACATGTCCCCCTTTGGCTATTCCAAGCTTTGATAATCTCCCCCCTATTAGTAAACAGGACACATATAGCTTTTTAATAGCAGCGCCTCTCCACAGCATTCCACCGAGCTTTCACACATTATGAAACACACACACGCACACACACTTTGTCTCAATCGATGTTAATGTTACGGTACCAGTTTCCTGCTCACATTTCAGATCGTCCTCCGAAGTTCTTCCCAGTTAACGGTTCTACCTAATACTCCCTGCACACTTTGCATGAAAACATACAGAGAAGCTGTATAAACAATATGTATGTTGATATTTTATCTACGAAAAATTACATCAAACTGGATTTTATAACCCAATAAAACAGATTTGGTAAAAAAAACGTATTGAAGCCATAACCTCTGACCCGTGACGTCAGAGTCTGATTACGATCTTTGTATAACTTTGTGGCGGACATCCTATTGTGATGTGCGTTGCACAACAATTGGGTATGACGACATCATCATGACGTCAACAAAGGCATTACATTTTAGCTTTGTGATGTTGTTGGCATTACAATGGAATTCTCAGCGAGAACATTTGCTATGATAGCTCGCTATGAACGATCAGACACCATGAGTCAGCAGGTCTCGGTCTTCGCCATTTTCAAACAGGCGTGATATTGGGGGGATTCAAGTTTGTTTTTTCCAAACTTTGACCACTCCCAAAAACAGTAAACCACTATTAATTTGTCAGATATGACAGTTTACATCAATTTAGTATCAAAAATGTATAGGTGTGGGGATCATTTGGTAGAATCTTTAATGTGTACATTATCTCTGGTTTACATGATATCACACATAGTTGTTCAAACATGTACTCACATTAAAAACACTGTGATCATGCTAAATATAGCCATGTCCGAGCTTCCTCTAACCCTTCCACCATGACGGATTTATAACTTCTGACAGATTGTCCTGGCTGGGGTTACAGATTTATCGAACCCCATGGGGCTCCCGGGGATTCACCTGGGGTGTCGTTGTGCACACACCCCAGGTCATGGTAAGAATAAGCCTCCACCCCTCAGAGAGCTTGTCGTAAGAGACGACTAACTGGGGCACCCGTGGGGTTCCCGGGTGTAAAAAGGAATGGGACTCCACCCATGGGATACCGAGCGTTAAAAGGAATATGAACCAAACGTCGTGATATGACTGAAATAGTGTTGAAAACGACGTTGAATCATATTCACTCACTTACTCACTCAGATTGATCACCCCTAAAAGATGATTATGTGCTACCACTGGGTGGTGTGACCTCATCCAAGTCAAAAAAATGTTTTAAATACAATTTGGCCATTCTATAACACGCAAATTTGCATTTAGTTATCATTGTATAATTTCCCTTTATAATAATGGTGAGCACCACTCTCATGCCAAATAGTCTTTTTTGGGGGCGATAAGTTATCCATCATCATTGCAGACAGTTTAGAGGAAACTCAGACTACATATCACCGTGAAACCTGGTGACATTTTATCCCTCGTTCAATCCCATGATGCAATGTGCATCCTTGTCAACTGTATAACAGGTGGCATCAAAAGAATGCCATTCAATTACCTAGAAATTTGGCAGTGCTCATGTAACACAACATTAATTTAATTGTTAATGGTGGAGCACAGCCAAAATGGAAGGCGAACTAGAACTTTTATTCGGCATGTGAGACTTCACACAAAGGACTTCACACCTTGCTTTCAATCCAGTCATGAGCTACAATTTATATTGTGATACTGTTTATGTATACCTGTACATGTAATCTCTTGCAATCAACTTTGTATATTATCAGAAGCAAATTATCTAGAATTCTGTATAGTTACATTGGATTAGCTAGAATGCATGGGCCTCCCTGCTTATAACACATGATGTGGTTCATGTATGTGTTTTGTCCGCGCTGATTCAAAACAAAAGTTGATTGTTTCTTTATGGAAGATGATGCTGGAATTTGAATACCCAGCTTACATACTTAGTCACACCCATGATTTCCCATGTTGTGCCTTCGTATTTCGACTTGTGTTTGTGGGGACTGTGCGAGAGTCTAGTGGTATTTGCTGAGTGCCAGTGTCAGCTGCATGTAGCTTGTCTAATCTTATGATACCCACTACTATAGTCTGTCCATTTTAATTAGTCGTCTACTTTGGAGCTTGTCAGAAATCAGTAGTTAACTCTGCATAAATTTTATTTTTTGCATCGTGTAGAACCAACTGAACTCTACAAAATCAGTACCATGATATCGATAATATATCACGCTTGAAATAACTTTGTAATTATCTCCATATAAAACTCCAGTACATCTGTTTCATGTACCTGGACTCAATCACATAGGGAGACGTCATAATATATTCGTGTTTACTAGCACAAAGTTCAACAATGCCCTGTACGGTCATAGAGGTGTGTGCGGCTTATCACTCGGCAATTTCACTGGGCATCGGATATAAGCGACACTTCCACGGACCGCCTGTTATTACTATATACGGCATCAATGACCTTTGTGACAGTAGACATGAATATATTATGACGTCTCCCAATGTAATTGAGACCTGGTACGTGAAACAATTGTACTGAAGTTTCATATGGAGAAAATTAAAAAGTTATTTCAAGCGTGATATATTATCGATATCATGGAAAAATCGTAGTCATTTTGTGGAGTTCAGTTTGTTCTACACGCTGCAAAAAGGAAAATTTATGCAAAGTTAACTACTGATTTTTAACAAGCTCCAAAGTAGACGACTAATTAAAGTGGACAGACTTTAGTTCTAGTTCTTCTGATTATGAATGTGTACTTTGGGGAAAAGAGAGAAATGCAGTAAAAAAAAAAAAATGTTTGCGATGCCAACCGTTGATGGTTCACAAGCTTCATGGTAGTACATGTAGACGTCTTATGAAACTTCAGTTGTAGTAGATTTTTTTTTGCAGTGGTAGATTAAATTTTGAGCCAAAATGTGGGTTTGGGCATATTGAATTTTGATAAATTGGTGAGCTAATGTTCTGGTGAAAAGCGGTACTAATCATGTAGGAGGGGTCATTCCTATGCTTACTTATTAGTGTCTGGTATGGTGATACCCAAGATAGACAAATAGTGTATGTTTTGGGCTCTGAGGATGCTGAGAGAGGGTCATATCGCAAGCAATTCGTATGATCTGTATTGATTCCTACCGCACCTGTCCATTCATCTTCTGGGCAGGAGGAACGTCAGTTATTGTAACGGCTACCAATGAAGGGCTTCGCGTGGCGCCAGTCAAGCTTTAATACCGTTAGTGCTTGATTTAGCATGTCTGCGGTTGTCCAGAACTTCCTCGTTGACCATATGACTCAGGACATAATGGCCGGCTTAAAGGGAGCACAGCCAGGGTTGACAGGAGAGGAAATGAGCCTAGTAAAGGTGGCATAATCTACTGAACAAATGATGACTGCGCCGTCTCCTCTGATGGGATCTCTATACTACGCTATGCATTCTCCGATGTTTAACATCTAAAACTTCATGATGCGAGCAGCTCCGCCGATTTATTGATTGTTATAAGGTGTTAATCTGTAAAATCACAATAAACTGTTCTAGAGAATAGAATGATAAAATTTTGATGGAAGCCAGAGCTAAAACTGGTTCAAGTGTTTCGATCAAGGATTTTAATGAGAACCAGATGCGATATCGCAATTGATGTTTGAACACGTTCGAGGGAGAATGCTTGCTGAGATGTGAATTGTATCGTTAAATCAGAAGGTATTAAAGCTAGCTGTCCAAGGTCATGGTGTCGTTTGGTGCCACTGTACCGTGTGATTTTTGCATTCTCAGCAGTGAACCGAATCCGATGCATTGGCATTTCTTTGCAATAATAGATTCATACACTGGCCTTTAAAGATGCCTTTGCATTGTCTGCAATGAAAGATACATCGAAAATATGCCTTTGCATTCTTTGCAATGACAAATTCAAAGTCTTGAAACATGCCAAATATTATATTCTCTGCAGTGATGAATTCATACCATCTTCAAAGATGCCTTTGAATTCTTTGCAATTTTTAAATTCATAGTCTTCATTACAATGCCTTTTATTATCTGCAATGATGAATTCATGCTATCTTCAATGATATTATTGCATTTAAGGTGACTCCCTGGTTTCGGTGCAAAGTCATGTCATTTTTCTCATATTTTTTCTATAGCTCGGGAAGTTCATCCTATATCAGAAAATGATATAAAAATTGGGGCATAGCGTATTACTTTTTTCCAATTTTCAGCTTGTGTACCGTGTACATGTACTTGTGGCAGATTGGTACAATGTAAATATCCGAAGATCCGATTCCCATTGGCACAAAAATAAATTTTAGCAATCGACATAGAAGTGATAGCTATGGATCACTGTGAATTCCCATAGAGTTAAGATTGAGAGAATCTGTTTAGATTTCCATACATTCTGATGAAAAACAAAGCCTGCATGGCACGACATGTCTGCACCAATCCCATATGATTCCTCTCTCGATTTTGGTTTTGATTGATTGACGACACGTGCATGTCTTCATCCGTTGACCTACGACAGGGCTCCTTTTATTACAGTACAAGAAATGAACATTGACATTGTCGATCAAAATGAAGTTGATTTGGATACATCTGGACTGAAGAGAATTTAAACCTCTTGCCGGTTACCGTATAATGGGACATTATCACACGCTTTTGTCTGTCCGCATCTCTGCATTTGGGCTTTGTGGTGCTGTAATAAAATGAACGATACTATAAATAGAAAGAATTAGATATGATGGATAGCAAATCAATCGAGACATATTCAAGACTTGGACAGCTCTCTAATATGATAGCATTGGTTGTCGATTATTTAGCATACTGAGGGAGTCAGTTTGTAGGTTGTGTGCCCTAAAGATGAAAATTTCAGTCCGTTTGTGAGAGCTGATTTCCCTTAACTATCGATGTTGGTATTTACACATTGGACAGTTTTCCTCATCATGTACATCCATCTCTACGTCTCCATTTCTCATTTACCACCACACAGTAATCCCTATAATAATTCAATCCCTCTATCAAAATTGGATCACCCTCAATTTTAGGGATAAAGTTAAATCGGTTTTAATAAATTTGATCACCCTATAAAATCATTGAAATATAAATGAAGAAATAATGGGTTATACATGTATGCATGATTTTGAACCATTGTGTCAACTTGCTGTTCTAATAAATTTGATCACCCCTTAATATAATGGTGAAAAATTTCATTTCCCTTGACTGAATCATTAAAGAGATTACAGTATCAAAAGTGAATACCTTGACCAGTTGTTCATCAGGCATGTATATGTTTATGGTCCTGTAACAGAAGCGTTTGCATTATGGAAAATGACCAAGATTAACCCATTAGAGATGCGCTCAAAAGGGAGAGCCAAAAAAAAAAAAAAAAATCAGTCTTGAGACATGTTCAGGGAGATTTCTTATCAATTGAGCATCACTGAATGAAACCTACCAAATTTGCCTGTATTTGAGGATTTTCAATATTTCCTGTAATTTGCTTTCAAACTTCAACCTGGCTTGGTGAATGTGACTGGGTCATTCTTGATATGACTGAAAAATTGTGTAAAGCAACATCAAAATCCTACTCACTCAATCGCTCCGACCCCAACCTTAAGTTACCCGCCTAATTAGAGGGTGTGCCCAAAACCCTGACGTTATGCCTGTCAAAATACATACCACTCCGGGTTTTCTAATGTAACTTTTGGAACCATTTGATTGGCTCTATTGTAGCATAAATTTTGATGACTTGTTGAGTTGCATTCCATGGAGCATCACAAAACTGTACTGGTATTGGTGTTTGTCCATTCGATTCCACATAAGCATATTGATTTTGAAATAATCTTGATCAACGGTCAAGACTGTACATGTACATGTAGTATCCAGCAACTGAATCTAATCTTGTTCGGCTTGTAACTAATACTTATGTTACATGTTTGATTCACCAAACTCCTTAGAACTTAACAGGAGTGTACATAAACCATGTGATTTCAGAGAACCCTATTGATTTGAGGTCATTGCCAAGGTCAATAACATGATTGACATGCACATATAAAAAAAAGGATTTTTCCTGGTCTAATTAACTCATACTCCAGACACGTACTGCTGATTAAAGTGTTGCCACCCGAGGTGAATCTGTCCTTGGGACACCCAGTGATTGACTTAGGGTCATGGGGTCTCGTTGTGCACACCCCAGGTGATGGTAAGAATGAGCCTCGGCTCCCCGGGCAGCTTGTAAGAGTGACTATTAAACCGGGGCACCCGTGGGGTTCCCGTGTATGAAAAGGAATAGGTTCTGGGTGGAGAAAGGAATAGGGCCCAAACATTGTGATATGACTGAAAGATTGTTGAAAGCAGTGGCTAAATCATACTCACTCACTAACCCTTAACCTCAACTCACTCATTCACTCATTCACTCACTTCTGGGCTTCATTGAACTGTCACATCAGTGGCTGTCATAACAAGGTTATATTTGCATTAACACCTACTCTCCTGGGAAACACTTTCTGAAAATGACATCTTTATTAACCTGTATGCTTCCAGACTCTCAAACAGAACACTGAGGTTAGGGAAGACGGTGAGAAATCCTCGTGTAAACGTGAAATCTCCACACAGACAGCTGCTCTACAGGCAGGCAACAGAACTCCCTCTAGTCTGGTAAGTGGATGAATCCCCAAACTAAGAACCTTCACAGCTCAAGGGAAACAACTCTCACTCACTCAGCATTGCTCTACATCATATTATCTCCCTTGGATCAGTTTTGAAGATGGATCATTTTACTTTCTCGAGGCTGTTCTTTGGTCACATACATGTACTTTGCTTCCACTGATTTGTCAGTGAATTTAAATAATGACCTTTCCAGATGTTAAGTTTGATATTACGTAACTATAACTGAATGTAATAAAAGATGGCACTTAATTTGTAATAATACCGCCAAGTTTAACTTTGAGCAAAAGTAAACAAATTTATGCGATCACAATCCCCAGTTTGGAGTATACCTCAGGCAATATTTCACGAAGGTATTAGTCTACCGTCGACAGTTCTGAGATTTTCTCGTGGGGGGGGGGGGGAGCACAACCATTGGTCTAAAGGACTGAATTATACTCTGACAATTTTCTGTATTAACTCAGATTGTCTTTTTTTGCCCTGTTTGAAAATTTGCACAATTGGTCATTCAATAAAAAATCACATATGCGGTCCTACTGGTCAATCGATTTGCACGGAAACCTTACATACACAAAATGTAAGATTATCTTTCCGGGTGATCAGGTGTGTCACTTTTAATGGCAGACCCTCTCTTCTTTGACCTCAGCCCTTTCGAATTGGCGACAATTTGCAATCCACAGGTTCATGCATTGAACATTTTCACAATTCTGATCACCTGCACCCTTCACCACTTTTCAACAATGTGGCAATATACTATACATGTACCCTGAATGCAGTTAGTTAACATCCCATGCCCTTCTCCTATATACATATCTGGATCCGTACCAGCCCTGCATGAAAAGTGGCTCTCTGCAAAAGTGCTGCTAAAAATAACAGCCAATGAATGGATGACGGGAGAGACTGGATCGGTATCTTTCTGTGAAATCTCATTAGATTCCGAAGCAAGCCGACAGATGGGATAAAATATGCAACGTACATGTATTGGGTGGATCTTAATTCGATCAAATATATGGGAATATTCAGAGAGGTCATGAGGTCATGCATTTGGAAACCCTAAGAATAACACTGCTGGTCTTGATTAGGACAGTCTCTCTGTAGCCGTGGTTTAATTTGGTTTGAATTTACTAGAGTACTTCATCGTGATACAAGCTTTGTCAGATGATCCAAAATTAGGGGCCCCGTGGGGCTCCCGGGAATTGTCCTGGGGTGTCATTGTGCACACTCCAGGTCATGGTGAGAATAGGCCTCAGCCCCTCGGAGAGCTTGTCGTAAGAGGCGACTAAATGGGACACTTGTGCAGTTCCTGGGTATGAAAAGGAATAGGACCCCACCCACGGGTAGGACCCTACCTGTGTGGTTTCCGGGTGTGAAAAGGAACTGAAAAAGTGTTAAAAACAACGCTACGGTAATTCCCCTAATAATTCAATCACAGGAAGTTCACCTTTCAACTCTGTTATTCAAACAAAGAGAAAAAGTAGCATTCCCATTCTTCATTCCAATTGAAGGAAAGTCATATAATGACAAATTGTGACACTTTGTAACTGGTGCCATGAAGAATATTTTCAGATATAAGCCATTTTTGCTGCACTTCCGGTGATCGAATTATTAGGGGAATTACCGTAAATCATATTCACTCACTCACTCACTCCAAAATTTTGAGGTGATGCCCATGGCTTGTAGTGATAAGGATATATACAGTTCAAGAAAATGCACTTAAATAGAACAGACAGATTACTGGAGTAATGGTATCTTATATATTATGCATACATGTAGAATACAGTTGACTACAGGCTGTGGCCTACATTTATACATGTATGCACCTGCAATCCTTTATAATAAAATCTAATAGGCTCATTAAAAGTGGTTGTTCAGTTATCATCACCTGCTTTCCAGGATAATGGGGCAGATGACATGTATTATCTAGGAAATATATGCTACAAAACAAGCTGATTGATGGTCCGTCAATATCAAACTGAGGTGGTCAGTGGTCACCGTCTTGTGGACCCAGGTTGACTTTCCATGCCTGCCAGCACAGGTAGCTTGAAAAACAAAAAAAAAAGTGTTTTTTTTTTAGACATTGCAGAATATTATACAAAATTTTTTTTGGGGCAGTGAGAAAATATGGGGCGAGTGGTGATGATAAATGAGCGATTCTTTTTAATGAGCCTGTAAGGTCACCTGTATAATATTGGTGGCATTATTAAAATAATTAGACAAAAAGACAGGATAGAATATTATACATACATGTACGATAGATTTCGAAGAAACGTCCATAATTTGGGGTACAAACAACAGGCTGATATTGATTTATTTCTGATAAACTTGCCAGCTGTTCATGCTGTAGGCATTTGTCATTTTGGGTTCCCATATTTCCTGAGTATGGCCCTCGTTATTAATGCATAATAGAAATCTGTAAATTGAGCACAGGTCGCATCTGTCTGCAGTCTGAACTCCCTATTATTCTAAAATAGGATAGTCCATTTTGTAAAGATGTGATACAGTTGCCGGATCACACCATTTGATGTTTTAGGGTGGTCATCATTAATTATGTATCAGTGTTAAATAATTGTTATGTATAAATAGGGTTGATCGTTTGTGGTACTCGTGTGAATTATGTATATCAAACTGGGTCCATGCGGCTAAGCTATGGAATAGAAACCTGCTAATTACCTGTAAACATGTACATAATTGACATCTATCCTATCATTATCAGAACTCTCCGATGGTAACATCAGATCTAATGATCAGGTTAACATCTCACGTCGAGTGTATGAACATTTGGTGTGATCTCACTGAGCCTTCAAATGAATCAGTTAACCAATCAAATGGTCTAACGTTCATTTATGACCCACGCCCCACCAGAATAAAAGGATAAGTGCTGAGCACCTGTCAGTTTGCATATGTTGTAAATTTCTTGTGCCCACTTTGTGATTGGTTGATCTAGAATTCTCTCTATAGGTTAGTATGGAAGGATAAAATGGATGTTCAAATAATATTAACGATATTGTTTGTGTCTGATTACCAAGTATTGCTGCCTGGCAGGGATCTTGAAGAAAATCTTCATGAACAGAACTTGAAATTTGTGAATGATTCATTCCATGAATGAGAATCATAATTTACTGTCACGTTCTGTTTTTGTGTTTGATTTATTAGAGGGTTTACTGTAGCACATAGTACAGGTGTATGCTGACAGATTGTATTGGTTGTTTATCTGTTGTTGTGCCAATGTTTAGAATGCCACAGCTGGCTACATAGCACAAACATGTACACAGTCATTTACAATGCTTAATCTTTTGAGTTGAATATTATTCTCCTTCAGGCAAATTTTTTTTTTAACTTTCCATGTTTTGATATTTTTTGTGCTGACAAAGTATTTGTCCTGATGAAAATTTAACCCTGCAGGAGATACATGTAATACATGGCATAAAGACTGTACTTTAAGACGGTAGACGGTACAACAACAATTTTGGCCTTACATGTTTGATGGAATGATAGAAAGACAGACAGACTTGCATGTCTGCAATCAGTTTCCTCATTAAGCCCATGAGCTGAGTATTAACTGTTATGCTGTAGGAGACCGCAATCGTGGTCAGAGCAAAACATCTCCAAAACTATGGAAGGCCATGATCTCGGCCAACTATAATAGTAGTTCAAGAATGCGGGTGCTACCATGCATTTTTGAAAAGTCATTTTAACATTTATCATGCCTGAATATACATGTAACAAAACCCATACATATCTTGTTAGCCAGAACGATGATGTTTCGGATAATTACTTGCGATTCCATGTTCGTCAAATTAATAAAACGAGAATCTGGAGTTTAAAAACAAATGTTTGAAATGCAAATGAAATTTTTCATGAAATTGAGTCAAAGCAGATTTGTTGTTGTTAGATAGAAAGGTTAAATTGTTAAGCAGCATAAGTATGAAATCCCAGTATAAGCAATGAAATAACATATTTAGGTCCTGAGTAAATAAGCAGATCAAGTTGCTTAATTTGGTAACGTAACTACACCACTCTATTTTCCATGTTATCTTCTGTTTGATTGACCGTCGGTCCGATTCAGTGTTATTATTAGAAATCCAAATACCATCTGGTTACTGAACCCCACCCGGTATTTCCTAAAATAAGCCTAAAATAAGCGTCACCCAACCCATAACCTATATAGTCCCAATACTTGCAGATTTTCTGGTATGTTTATCTTGATTTTTACATTCGTGAATATTTTCTGCAAAATATTTTCTGTGGTATTTTCCTGTTAACCAAGGTGATGCCTGAATCCTGAGTGAATATCACGCTTACAAGCTTGTCAAATACTTCATTTGGAAACAGAGATGGCATCTTTAGCTATCACAAGATAGCAGATTTTCATAGATTTTAAAGTCTGCCGATTCTGAATTTTGAACCCTTGATATAAAGCCTTGTGTTTGTTTGGAACCCAATATTGTCACTTGCAGTCATATTTCTTCATGTTCTATCTCACAATTATGATGTCAGCTCGTGTTTGATTGGAATTTCCTAGAACAGTTTTGAGGCATAGAATTTCATATTGCTCATGCACATCATACTTGTACAACATTTGAGAGGCAACAACTACAGTCGCACAAATATCAGGAAGCATGAGGGCTACTTGTGCCAATTACATGTAACAACCGGAAAGAAAACACAGAAATGTGACAGTTTGTCAACAGATTGATAGTGTAATGACAGGTTATGTAAATTGTAAACGACTGAGCCAGGCTGTGTAGTATTGGTCCAGGATTTGACATATCTCCGCTCAACATAGGGACATAACGGGAAGCGGGAGGAAGTTTGGTATTTGTCTGACCCTGATCGAGGAAGTTCAGCTTGTAGACTTCATGACCGGTTGGTGATATGCTGCAATTATTTTACCAGTCAGACTCGACACTACGTGTGTGGGGTTGATGCGGGGACATGATGCAAATTATTTCCCAAGTATGGATGTACCGTAGCTAGCTACATGTAGACCAGGCTACGCATTGGACAGATAGTCCCATTATGTTAGGCCTCAATTCAATTGTCCGGTGTATACATTACATATGTGTATTGTACACAATTACAGGGATGTACAATGTACATAAACATGCTTGTATCTACATGTGTGTCACATATCCACGGACTTAATTGCAAATTCCCTCGCATCCAGGTTGTAATTTGACTGATATAGCATTGTGAGGTTCAACCACTCAGCTGCTACCAAAACACCAGAGGCTTGTATCTGGTCCTGTCTCCCCCAGCTGTGAGCCTACATTGGAGTTGGAGAGGGCCTCCACTATTGATCTCTTGGGCTGGATTAAATGTCTTCAATATATCAGAAGCTTGTCAAAGGAATCGGTTGGACTATGGGGAGTTATGTGCGCTAATATAAGAACGCTGCGCTGGAGACGCGCCACAGTATTATTCCGGAAGAATTCCAGCCTTGACTATTTTGGATGCCGTATTCCTGCCTACCAGGTCTACAACATGTGATGCTGTTGTTGCTATGGCGATAAGTTATGAAGATATTGTTGGATTCTGTACACCAGGGCCACTGCATGGTCAAGCGCTAATTAGTGCAGGTGACCAGTACATGTACTAGTGACCGGTGATCATGGTGACCCACTAGTGACCACAGCGGACATACTGCATTATATATGATGACATTGATTTTTGACTGACAGCTAGGATACTGTGTGTAATAATGATAGCAGGTTGGAGGTGACAAGGATCTACATGTGTATCCTTAAACATTGATGTATATCTGTGACAGTATTGAATAATATCCGTGGGGACGTTTAGTTAGTCATCAACCATCTGCATCCTACACGCGTCATCGTGTGCCAGTGGCTGCTATGGTAATCTTGTGGAAGGATGCGTAGAACCACCGCCCTCATGGATGTCGTGCAGAATGTGGCGTTGTATGCTACAGGATTTTATGGGCCGCCTCTCCCCCTGGCCAGCCCTATCCCGGAGGTGCTGGCCTTCGTATTTGCCGCACTGGTGGCCTTCTCTTTAATTTATGGACTTTTCTTTCTCTTGTTTTCCCTAAAGCGTCGGGAACATGTGCGCCACAGCTCCCTAAAGACACCTCTCCAGTCACAGACCAGCCCTCACTCCTCCCGCAGATCACATGTGAGTATATTAGACATATTACAGGTGAACCTGTGAATACCGACACCTGGGTAAACCGACCAACATTTAAATACTGACATTATCCATGGTCCCAATACTTAAATTCAAAGTATTTTGAACCTTGATAAATCAGAACCCTGTCAAAACTGACACTATGACCTGGTCTCAAGCATGGTCAGAATACACAGGTTTTACAGTACATAAAAAAGTCTTTTTCTTTCTGGTCTACATCTGCATCATTATGAAGCATGCTCATCAATACTTCGCTACTCTCATCATTTTCAGTTGAGTTATTTCCCTTGACCAAAGCAAGAGTTACCAGCATTGCACGCCTTGTTTTCATCGAAATTTACAGGAATCTAAACGGGATTCAAATCACAATTTACCTGTTCAGAATCTAGGAGAATTCAGAATTAATATTCTTATGCATTATGCTCAAATCACGGAAATCCAAATGAATTCCATTGATTTCAATTTGCTGAAATTGTACGGAAACTGGTTCCCATGAAAACTTATTTCCTACCATGAAATTATCTGTCATATGTTTTGTGTTAGAAAAGACTGTTGTTGAAGTATGGTACTCCCTCTAATAATTCAATCACAGGAAGTGAAATTTCCCATCATAAAATTTGAATTATTAGAACAGAAAGTTGACAAAATGGTTAAAAAATCATGCATATTCTATTATTTCTTCGTTATTTCAATGATTTTAGAGGGTGATCAAATTTATTAGAACCAGCAATTGAATTTTGTCCCCAAAATTAGGGGTGATTGAATTTGATAGGGGGATTGAATTATTAGAGGAATTACCGTACTGTTGTAAAATAAATGTTGCCGGTTTGGGCCATGACATGCTGCTATAATTCAACATATATAATAATATAGTCCTTGCACAGTCTGCAGTGCCCACGCATAGTCCTGACATTAGTAACATGAGTTCAGTCTTCGCCAGAACAGAATCAGCCTGCTGACGAGAGTACATGTACGAGCTAATTAGTCTCATTGTTATAAAAATGTCATACATGTAGCACACCTCGTTACGCTGACGATGATATAATTTATGGAAGAATTTACAGAAGGAAATTGTCGTCCCATTTTGAGGTAGATTTTGCTTTCATCAAAGAAAAATAAAAACGTTGGCATTTCCACTAGTTGCCAGGCTGTGAAACCCTATATATGGACTTCAGTTTTTCCATTGAAGAAAGCCCATATTTCAAGGAATAATACATGTAATCTCATATAACAAATATCTCCCGGGCAAGCTAAATTACTTGCGCATTGTAATTTCACCTTTGTTATTATTGGTGTAGACATGGCTTTGTAATGATTCAGTAAATACGGGGTCATCGATTCAGCTCCAGTACAATAATGTTCAGCTTTGTTCTAGTTGTTTACTCACCGGATAGTTATTTGTAAACACGTCCCCCTATGATTCACACCTCGCTGGTCAATTTATTGAAACTATTCGTGGAACTCGCCATTGTAGCAACACGGCCGGATTATATATATATATATATATATATATATATATATAATAATACAGTGAACAAAAAGCATAATATAGAAGAAGCTGTGATTATACATCTGCTGGGTTCATTTCCTTCAAACTCTATAATCATGTACATGTACTTGACTGTCTGCTATCGTTGGAGATTATGTGTTCGTGTTCAAAACTGGGTAAGCTACCCTATTTCTTTTAATTATTCAGACCGGAAAAACTTAACTTCAGGTTACTGTGGAGAGAAATTCTGTGAACATTATTCAAATTTCACTATAGTCTGTCCATTTTAATTCGTCGTCTACTTTGGAGCTTGTCAAAAATAAGTAGCTAATTCTGCACAGATTTTCTTTTTTGAATCGTATAGAACAAACTGAACTCTACAAAATGACCATCATTACTTCGTGATATCGATAAAATATCTCGCGTGAAATAACTTTGTAATTCTCTCCATATAAAACTCCAGTACAGTTGTTTCATGTACCGGGGCTCAATTACATAGGGAGACGTCATAATGTATTCGTGTTTACTAGCACAAAGGTCAATAATTCCTCGTACAGTCATAGAGGTGCGAGTAGTTTATAATTCGGCAATTTCACTGGGCATGGGATATAAGCGACACTCCCATGGACCGCCTGTTTTTACCCCTCGGCCAAAATTTGGCCGAAGGGTATTGTTGTCGTCATGTACGTCTGTCCGTCTGTCCGTCCGTCCGTCTGTCCGTCACACCTTTCTCGTTACCAAGATATCTTTAGAACGACTTACCCTAGGCACACCAAACTTGCAGTGCACATCCGTATGCTCGTGACCCAGAACCCTATTGAATCTGGACCGGATTGGCTGGAAACTTTGGCGGCCATCTTTAATTTATGCGAAACCATCACAGCTTTCTTGTTACCAAGATATCTTTAGAACGACTTACCCTAGGCACACTAAACTTGCACTGCACATTCATATGCTCATGACCCAGAACCCTATTGAATCTGGACCTGATTGGTTGGAAACTTTGGCGGCCATATTTAATTTATGCGAAATCATTAATCTTGTGTATCTTAGGTACCATTTCTCTGTTCAGTGTGAAACTTTGTATAGATCATCGATGCATCAAGAAACTTCAAAGGAATGACCAAACCAGTTTCCCTGATTCGGTGAAAACCTTGGCGGCCATCTTTAATTTATGCAAAATCTTTAATTATATATATCTCTGATACCATTCAAGTGTTCTATACGAAACTTGGTATACAGCATCGATGTATCAAGAGATCTACAATGTATAGCCACATCAGTTCCTCTGAGTGGCGGGAAGGATGGGCGGCCATCTTTAATTTATGCTAAATCATTTATGATCTCTATCTTTGATACTGTTCGAGTGCTCGATGTAAAATTTGGTATATATCATCGATGCATCAATAGACTTACGATAAATGACAGTTCTGGCGTTTCTGGTTTGGCGGAAACCTTGGTGGCCATCTTTAATTTATGCAAATCTTTAATGATGTATATCTTTGATACCATTTCAGTGTTCTATATGAAACTTGGTATCCAGCATCGATGTATCAAGAGACTTGCAATGAATAACCACATCAGTTCCTCTCAGTGGCGGGATCGAAGGATGGGCGGCCATTTCTAATTTATGCGAAATCATTAATGATCTATATCTCTGATACCGTTCAAGTGCTCGATGTAAAATTTGGTATACATCATCAATGTATCAATAGACAGTTCTGGTTTTTCTGATTGGGCGGAAACCTTGGTGGCCATCTTTAATTTATGCAAAATCTTTAATGATGTATATCTTTGATACCATTTCAGTGTTCTACATGAAACTTGGTATCCAGCATCGATGTATCAAGAGACTTGCAATGAATAACCACATCAGTTCCTCTGAGTGGCGGGATCGAAGGATGGGCGGTCATTTTTAATTTATGCGAAATCATTAATGATCTATATCTCTGATACCGTTCAAGTGCTCGATGTAAAATTTGGTATACATCATCAATGTATCAATAGACAGTTCTGGTTTTTACCCCTCGGCCAAATTTGGCCTAGGGGTATTGTCGTCATCATGTACGGCTGTCCGTACGTCCGTACGTCCGTCCGTCCGTTACCGCGATATCTACAGAACTGTTTCATGCATGGCAACCAAACTTGGTACATCTATTTATCTTCACGTAAATCAGAAGCCTATCGAAAATGAGTCATCTCGGACAATATTTTGCAGAGTTATGCCCCTTTTTACAAATAAAAATCCATTTATGATTTGTTATTGTGATAATTTCAGAACCGTTCCATATACAACATCCTAACGTGATACAGTTGTTTCTCTTGACCTAAACTAGGTGCCTATCAAAAATGAGTCGTGTCGGAAAGTATTTCGCAGAGTTATGCCCCTTGTCTAATAAAATCCGTTACCGCGATATCTACAGAACCGTTTCATGCATGGCAACCAAACTTGTTACATCTATTTATCTTCACGTAAATCAAAAGCCTATCGAAAATGAGTCATCTCGGACAATATTTTGCAGAGTTATGCCCCTTTTTACAAATAAAAATCCATTTATGATTTCTTATTGTGATAATTTCAGAACCGTTCCATATACAACAACCTAACGTGATGCAGTTGTTTCTCTTGACCTGAACTAGATGCCTATCGAAAATGAGTCGTGTCAGAAAGTATTTTGCAGAGTTATGTCCCTTGTCTAATAAAATCCGTTACCGCGATATCTACAGAACCGTTTCATGCATGGCAACCAAACTTGTTACATCTATTTATCTTCACGTAAATAGAGTTATGCCCCTTTTTACAAATAAAAATCCATTTATGATTTGTTGTTGTGATAATTTCAGAACCGTTCCATATACAACATCCTAACGTGATACAGTTGTTTCTCTTGACCTGAACTAGATGCCTATCGAAAATGAGTCATGTCAGAAAGTATTTTGCAGAGTTATGCCCCTTGTCTAACAAAATCCACTAATTCCTATGTTAAATTTGCATATTATTTCTATTATCATGTTAGTATACTATCACATTTATTTATTGATTGGATGACTGATTTATTCATTTATTCTCTTAGACAATGCAAAGAATGCTTGCAAATCTGTTTTGAAATGACATACATGTGCCATTTAGTATACATGTACTGTATTTATCTAGCCATGTGTACTGTTGTTTTGGTGAGACATCGATACAGCTCTTTCAATTTATTCAAGAAACAAATTAATTTAAGGGAAGGAAAACTTTTTTTTTTTTTCAAAGAAAGTACACTTACAATACCATGGGTAAATATTTCTTCCCACAAGCCAATCAATTGGTAGAGACACCCTTATTATAATAGCTGGGGTTCAGAGCCGAGGGGTTTGGATAGCGCAGCTTCATGTTCTGATTGGGCGGAAACCTTGGTGGCCATCTTTAATTTATGCAAAATCTTTAATGATGTATATCTTTGATACCATTTCAGTGTTCTATATGAAACTTGGTATCCAGCATCGATGTATCAAGAGACTTGCAATGAATAACCACATCGGTTCCTCTGAGTGGCGGGAAGGATGGGCGGCCATTTTTAATTTATGCGAAATCATTAATGATCTATATCTCTGATACGGTTCAAGTGCTCAATGTAAAATTTGGTATACATCATCGATGTATCAATAGACAGTTCTGGCATTTCTGATTGGGCGGAAACCTTGGTGGCCATCTTTAATTTATGCAAAATCTTCAATGATGTATATCTTTGATACCATTTCAGTGTTCTATATGAAACTTGGTATACAGCATCCATGTATCAAGAGACTTGCAATGAATAACCACATCAGTTTCTCTGAGTGGTGGGAAGGATGGGCGGCCATCTTTAATTCATGCGAAATCGTTAATGATCTCTATCTCTGATAATTTTCAAATGCTCGATGTAAAATTTGGTATACATCATCGATGCATCAACAGACTTATGTAATGAATACCGGTTTCTCTGATTGGACGGAAACGTTCGAGGCCATTTCTAATGGCAAAATTTTTCATAATCTGTATATTTGTCACTTGACTGCTTGGTGTTCCTGAACTCTTGCTTCAAATTGAATACAATATGAATGGCTGGCGCCCAGAGCCGAGGGGTTTTTCAGATGCACAGCTTCGTATTTTTTTTAATTTGCTAAACCAAAAACCTTATCATGTCCAGGCCGGGGACACCGACGTCGACATCCTCTTTTCCCCCTCACAATATCTCCCCTTTACTTTGTAAGGCGACATAATAAATATGATCGCTCTCTAAAACCATTAAAATTATGAAGAAATGTGGACTATTTGCATGATATTGGACCATTCTGGCAACTTCCTGTTCTAATACATGTAAATTTGATCACCCTCTGATTTTACGGTTGGAAACTTCAATTCCTGTGATTGAATTATCAGGGGATTTACCAAAAGCATGTATCTGTATGCTGCATTAAGCTGTGTGCATTCACATTTAATATCAAGTAAATTAGAGCCCACAGGGCTTCAATATACACCCACACAGTGGCCAGAATATTTAAATTTAAATTTTAGTATGGATTTACAAATATATCCATAATTTTGGTGCACAGTGATAGCTTCTTGTTTGAGACTTTGGTGCTCCTGGTCTTGACATTTGACCTCAAAATTCATATATATTGTTTCATTCTTCCAAGTCTGGGGTATTAACATACCGGTACCCAAAGTTTTGTCACAATCCATATTCTAGAAGTGGAGATATCACAAGGAGAACTGAAGTTATAGACAGTCAAAGGAATGGACTAACACTGCCGAATCGATAGGTTCACTGCCATGAGTTTGAAGTATACCTGAAATTCTGTTAAATTCTGTAGTCCTGTACTGGAGTTCATAACCTGGACATCAATATTTTCAACCATTTCCTGATATTCAGGCTGCAGCGACCTTGACCTTCGCAAGACCCTTTGACCTCAAAATCAATAGGTTCCTTCTTTGAAAAGGAGATATAACATTCAGTTATAGATCACGGACATAACAATTTTTGATGATGTCCTGATTATTTTAGCCAGTGACCTTGACCTTTCAAAATGATGTAGATTAAATTTTCTTTTCACCCTAATGTGGAAGGTTTAACCAAAGTTTGATAACAAGTCATAAGCAGAAACTGAAGATAATGCTCAGACAACGGAGGTTAACAGATTTACAAATGGACAGACGAATTGAGAGTAAAACCTAAAGGCTTCTTCTTTGCCATGAGTCTGTGGTATACCTCAAATGTTCTCACACTTCACATCCCTGAACTGGAGTTATAGCCTGGTCAATTTAAGGGGATTTCCTGATTTTTGGAACACAGTGATGTTGACCTTTAATTACATGAGTAATTAAGGTATAGTCCAAAGTTGAAACCAATCCATGAGATAGAACCAAAGAGGCACATACAAACAATTCCTATGAAATGGAGCTGCATGCATCTCTGTTATGAGCTAGAGCACTCCAACAAACGGACAAAATGACGTATGATCAAAGGGCGATATCCTGAAGCATTCATCCATGTGTATCCACAAATAATTAAGTAGCCTACCGGTATCTCACCTCTGTGGAAAAAATGTTTTTAAATACAAACTTACCTGAAAGTAATTAATCAAGTTTGAAGATGATTAAGCATTTTCAATATTAAAGATGCGCTGATGAACTACAATGCACATGACCATGATTAATATATTAACTCTAATGCATCCTCCTGACTCCAAGCATGCCAATGCCACACAATCTACTCAAGTATGATATCAAGGGCTGATACAGCTCTCAAATTTGGGGTAAAAAATATGAAATTCTACAATGAGGATCTTGAACAAACAAATTTGCTTCCAACCATCAGAAAATGCCAGGTATACAAGCTGTTTGGTAAATTTAGGCTTCCAAGCAAGCAAAATTACAATTTGTGCATTAATTCTTCATACGTGATATGTAGAGACATGCTAACTGGTCTTATCATGGTCGATCGTTGTTTGATTTTACTACTGTCGATACCCCTCCAAAACGGTTGAAATTGGGGGGTGATCGAATGTTTACTTTGACTGCAAAAATCGGGGGTGACTGAATTATTACAACTTGTGATCAAATTTTATCACAAAATTCGTTGGTGAACGATTTGCGATAGGCCAATCAATTTATCAGGGGAATTAACGTATGGCAGATCCTTCTGATTTAATTGGTGTGGTGCACGATAAAGCATAGGAGGGGCACAGATCAAATCAGAAGTGCTGGATTTACTGAACCTGGGAATTGTCAGATCTAATTGGGAGTTTTGTGTTTTCTCCAACTTGAATTGGGTATAAATAAACACCTAAAAAATGCAAGTCCCCCCCCAAAAACGCAGTCTCGTATTTTCAGAGATATTTGCTCGATTGCGATGATACTTTTCACACATCAATAGGCTGACCAAGCTGATATTGATGAACACTGATTATTCAGTAGGTCGTTTCATGTCCGAATAAGCATGCGCAAACTTTAAGTTGGTCACATTTCAAAAGTTGCAAGAGAACTTTATTCACGATTTTTCGCTCAGTTAATCGCCAAATTGACACCTTAATAAAGTGTCACCGCAGTCAACAATGGTTAATACCAGGTGTATTCACCACAACACTATATCACTTGTTGGTACAAGCTTGCATCCTCTTGATAAACTTGGACATTTGCAACCTTTTGTCATTGGCCTTATCATTAGGAAACAAGTTTGATGCCAACAAGTGATACTGTATCGTGATGAATATATGCGGAATAACCATTGTGCAATACTGTGACACTTTATTAACATGTTGGCTTTCTGATTAAGTGACTTTGTGCCAGCGAAAAATCAGGATTAAAGTTTTCATGCAACTTTTGAAATGCAACCGACTTTGCATTTTGCACGTGCTCATTACTTTTTGAAACAACCTATGAAATAACCATTGTTACTCAATATCGGCCCGTCAGCTGGATGATATGTCATCAGTTTAATCACAATCGAGCAAATATCTTGAGAAATATAAAGCTAACTTATAGGGAGAACTAACTTTTGTTAAGGTGTTTATAATACAATTATGTTAGTATAAATGATACTAATTCAGGCCTGGACATTTCCCTCCTATTCACTCACCCATGACATTCTGGAGGTAGAGCTTCCTGAGGATAGTATTCTGAGTGGTTTTATCTGAAAAACAAATTCGCAGAAATTTCATCAGAAGAAGAAATTCTTTTATTCCATATTCAGTTCCTGAACTGATGCTTTTGAGAAAGTAAAACAAGACTTCCGATATATATTTTTTTATCAGCACAAAGACATAATTACATAGAGGCAACATTGCTTCAATGTCTGTACTTGAGTATATTGAAAAGGGGCCTCTCAAATTCGAAAAGTCAGGGGTTTAGCTTGCTAAAAAATTATATTCAGATTTGATAGCTCAGTTCAAGTTCTCCTTTTTGTAACATACATGTATTTGATACCAAAAACTTACCAATTGCGGTGGAGTAAACATTTCTTGCATTTTCATAACAGAAGCTTGAACTTGGTACTAAATTAGCCTGAAAATATGACAAAATGGACACACAAATATACCAGTATTGAGCCATTTAAAAGCATTATCAAAATTTAATTGCATGTCAAGTCAATTCAGAATTTATTGAAACTGGCCATATGACCTCCAATGTGGACTTGTGTGGTCAGTGTTTGAAAGCTTAGCCATAATCCTCTAAAGCATATCATGCTAATGAAGAAGATTTAATCTACATTTACCATATAATTTGACCTTTAAAGATTAGGCCAAACTCAGTCATCTTCAATGAACTTCTGGTCAATGGTATGAAGTTAGAAAGGCTCGATATAAAGCTTGAAGATATATTATGCTTATACCATTGAATCTTAGTTTGTGTAATTTGACCTTGAAGTTGAAGAAATAAGTCATGGTCAGTCGCCTTCAATGAACTTCTGGTCCATTGCAGCTGCAATTTTTTTTGTGAATTTGGCTGAGATATAGAGGTAACGGCAATGATGGACAGACAGATAGATGGATGGAAACACGGACAGATAGCACTGATGATGACAGTATGTCTTTGATCAAAATTGGCTGAGGGAAATGAAGGCTGGAAAACCTGCATAAATGATTGAGTAAGATTATATTTGGATAATTAACAATGATGAAGGAGGTACTCACAGCATCTTCTTTGCTCAGCCCTCGCTGTGTCAGGTAACACAGTTCTTTGTGCTTCTCTAATGACTGTACAGGTAGTCTGTGTCCATTATCATAGGGACAGGTCACCAATTCTATAGGCTACAATGTGGAACAATTCAAAAGATTTTCATTAAGTTATAATTTGATTATATATTCAACTGTCTTGAAACAATTCATGTTCTGACTTCAGGAAATTGGCCAGATTAAAAAATCAGAGAATGCAATTTGTAGCTTTTTGATATCCTGTGGCACTGGTACATGGCATATGATGCCGCTTACATGTTGTGAGGAGCATATTAAATCATTATGCCATAGTTATCTGGTATCACGAAATTAACTGTCAGCAGGGTTTAGGTTGTTAGGCTTATCAGTTGCTTTGTCATGTTTGTAAAGGTGTAGAATGATAAGCTTTCACAAGACATCGAGTTATAACAGTAAGAGTGATGTTGCTGGTTTAGGTGATACAGAGTGACAGAGGGTGGAGCCCAGCTGCAGTGCTCTGAACCCCCTGGATTGGCTACATCCTTGATAGGGTGTATACAATGATTGAAAGCATATAAGGCCCAGGTGGCCATGTTCAGTGATAGTGGCTGTATCCTGTAAGTGAACAAGGATGTAAGCTCTCGAAATATAAGAGGTACCATAAATATAAGAGGGTGGGGTTCAGTTTCCTGGGGAGGAGGACACACCTCTGGGCTATATTATTTTGTAAGCTTTTGGAACATGTGAGCTTGAGTAAGTGAGTGAGTGAATATGATTTAATGTCGCTTTCAACACTATTTCAGTCATATCACAATGTTGGGTCCTCTTCCTTCACACCCGGGAACCCCACAGGTAGGATCCTATTCCTTTTCACACCCAGGAACCCCATGGGTGGGATCCTATTCCTTTTCACAACTGGGAACCCCACGGGTGCCCCAGTTAGTCGCCTCTTATGACAAGCTCTCCGAGAAGCCGAGATCTATTCTTACCATGACCTAGGGTGTGCACAACGACATCCCAGGTCAACCCCAGTTGCCGCATGGGGCGCTTGGGTGAGTATGATTTAACGTCGCTTTCAACAATCTCTCATTTATACCATGACGTTTGGGTCCTATTTCTTTTTACACCAGGGAAGCTCACGGTGGCCCCAGTTAGTCGCCTTTTAAGACAACTTGTCTGAGGTTCTATAGTGGGACAGCACATATAGATATGGGATACCAGCATACATGTATAATCCAGCCACTTCAATCAAAGAGTAATTAATGAACTCATTTTCATCATCCAAGCTTACAGGGTTCAAACTAGCAATCAGACATCAGACAGGTCGGATCAAAATTTGGCCCTGTCTGATCAAAATTACTTTATTCTGCCTATAGAGGCTGAAGAACTATATCTGATAAATAAATGATCATTTTGAATAGGCCTATATGATACCCATCATGCCCATGATCACAGGCCTGCAAAACAAGAGTTTTGGGGGTGTGAACGGTGGTATTACGGTGAAGTGTCGAAATATGGGGTCTCTATATATAATCCCATGCTTTATATAAAACCACAAGGTGTGAAACACACTTTAGGTGAATCGAGAAATAAACGGTTTACCACCAAACAAAATATATCAGCCTATTCTACAAGTATTATTCCTGTCGTCAAATTAGTAAATTTGTGCAATTTTTTCCCTTTGCCGGGCGATTCAAAATCCAACGTAACTGTCCATCCATCCCGGTACACCAAGATTATGGCGGGCTTCGTTCTCAATTCTGATTGGTCAGTTGCAACATGCCTCCAACAAAGAGGTCACACACTGATCAGCTTCCGGAGGCGTGTCGCGACAGACCAATCAGAATTGAGAACGAAGCCCGCCATAATCTTGGTGTTCCGGGACGGATGGACAGTTACGTTGGATTTTGAATCGCCCGGCAAAGGTAAAAAATTACACAAATTTACTAATTTGACGACGGGAAAATGTAATGTGATACTTGTAGAATATGCTGATGTATTTTGTTTGGCGGTAAACCGTTAATTTCTCGATTCACCCCAAGCGCGTTTCACACCTTGTTGTGGTTTTCGACACTTAACTGTGATACCACCGTCCACACCCCTCCCTCCCCCCCCCCCTCTTGTATTGCGGGCCTGTGCCCATGATGAAGGATTTGATTTATATTTGTTGTTTGCCTTCCCAAATTTCTTATAATAACCTCCAAGATTATCTTTTCTTTACACCATGATAACTTTTCACAAATTTGACTTGTTATCCCATCGCAAGTTTTGCAGAAAGACCTCAAGTCTTCAATAATCTTTTCCCGGTCTGTCATCATTTAAGAGAGATCACAGAGTTTGGTCTCCTGCAAATAAGAAGAAAAGAGAAGTTTAATATTCACATTTGTTTTATTTTTCATTTGGTATGAGCTGTAGAATTAAAACATGTAAAAGATTCATTCCTCATGGAAAGGCCTACATGTTATTTTACATCCAATGGCTTATTGTTCTATTATATTTAGTTGTCCATTTGCCGAGTTTTCGCCATCTATGGGAGTGTGGCATTAATTAACATGAATAAATATTGGCTGGTCAACCAAACGGTTAGAGGGCTATTGTCAGTCTGTGCTGGCGATGAGTGTGATTTCTGAGAAATCGCCGACAGCGAAGGGAATTCCTGGAACTGCTTCCATATATGGAATGTGAAGTCACCAGCCCTATATAGAGAACAGAGCCAGCTAACTTTCAGAGTCGACAGTTGGAGTCTGAGTTGGTGTCAACTGGTTTTAGCATTGAGCAGGAGTGCTCAGGTGTACTCGCTCCGGCCAGCCAAGTGGGCCGGGTCATAAGAGCCGGTGAATGACGCTGGAACTGAAACCTTCCAAGTGATTGTGTCAAGCCATATGGGCAGGAGAGCTCAGACTAAGTTATTTGGCTAACCATCAGCAGATGAGAGAAGAATTTTGAGGTGAACGCATTGTGTCGAATGTCATGAATGTTGGGGAGAAATTCTTTAGGCATGGAAGTTTACTTCGACTGCCTAGCGAGCCGAACTGAGAGACGAATCACCAAGCAGAGTCCTATGATAATTGCATGATAGTGTTCAATTTGCAACGAGATCAGGCAGAACGTGAAAGTGTTTTGCGCCAGTCCAATTGCAAGAACTTCTGTATATCATTCTAAGGGTGCTGACAACCTGCAAGTAGATCAGGCCTGTAATGGGCTCCGGTCAAACTGCAGTGAGCCTAGGGTGTTTGTATATTAGAGAAGACCCTGATATTGGGAGTAAGATAGACAATATTAATATTGTAGTGTAAATACAGTTTTCTCTGACAGCCTGGTCAGTTACATACTTGATCAGACCCACAACGGTACTGGTCTAAAAGGTGATTGCATTCAGGCCTGATTCATGTCCACCGGAAAGGAGGAAATAGAATAATACGCCCTATTTTCAGGGCATACACTTTCCACGTAGTGACACTGCTCGATCACTAGATTCAGACCCACAAGTCAGGTCTAATAGCTGACCATCTAGTTCTGCAGGCTGGGAAGAATACTGAAGCAGGACATAGTACATGTAATATTACATCCACACGGTGGCCAGCCACGGCCTGATGAGGTCTGAGTATTTATATTCATTATTGAGTATTTAAATATTTTTTATTCAGTATTTATTATTATAGTCTTGAGCAGCATTGGTTGTATCCAGTCTTACTTCAGTGTTGGGTGGGGAATATAAAGCATAAATCACTATCAATAATTACTTACACTAGTCCAATATACAAGTATAAACGTATTGGTGATATATTTATAAGCCATGACATGTACATGTAGTTCAACAACCTATGATCTTGACTGGCAACCGCCAGAGACCAATATATATGTCCCAATACAATAGCCTGTTAATTCATCCCTGAAGCTGGTCGAGGGACACGAGAATTTAGTGATTTGCCTGGAGTTTTGCGGCAATGCCCAAGAGACGAGCCAGGGTGCCGAGACATGCAGCTAGTGGGGTACTGAAGTTGCCAAGAAGACAGGTGGGAACCTTGAGACGCCCGACCTGAGAGGGATGATAGCCTGGAGTGTTGCAGAGACTGTGGCCTAGACCAGTCCCATACGCATTTAACTAGATTTATTGTACATATTTATATATAGATTATATTGCATTGGCGCTAAAGGTAAAAAAGTAAGTATAAATTGTATCTTTAACTTGTATGACTGGGGATCTTCTTTACAGGATTTGTACACGCTACCAAGAGCCTGTATTTGATTCTTATATCCCTAGGATACATTATTGTTTAATTATTGTATATATTGATTTGGTTGTCAATACAGGTCTCCCTTTCCTACCTCCTCGATCTAGACATTAGGCTGAATCGAGCTCCCTTGTTGGCCGAGACTGGAGCCCGAGATTGGAAGCCTGACAATTTATAAGATGGTGCGGGTTTTTCAACTATTGATATCCAGTGTAAATATGATACAGTTCAAATATTTCTACTATTCCAAGAAAGGACCAATAAGATTACATTTATGATAATTTTGGCAACTTCAGGTTGAAAATATACCAGTTATTATTGATTAAAAATATGTTCTGGGCTAAAGAGTTAGAGAAGATCCCTGATTGACGAACTGGAGCTCGATGCGCCCAGTCAAGTGTCGGAGCACCACCCACTGCCATGGTACTCAAGTAACATGACAATGTGTCGGAGCACCACCCACTGCCATGGTACTCAAGTAACATGACAATGATATTATTGTAGTCATGCCGTACAATCCAAGACGATTCACCGACGAAAACAAAACATCAGAAAACCGACCAGAAATTCACAGCCACACATCCCCAAGTCCCACTGTCATAAGGTATGGTCCATCCGGTTTCGCAATACACCAGAATAAGCAACCAGAAACACTTGTATTCCAAATGCAACAGAGGAAATCTGAGCCAAGACATGTAAACTCCACTGTCATGGTATAAGGGCTTTTCCAAACATTATATCCAACCCCTTCATCTAAGGACAAGTTTTCCCACAAACATTTTAGTTGAAATTCTGTTTAATTCACTTTTGGTACTTTTTGAAGTTGAATTCAAGATAGGTGCAATGGAAATATAAAGTTCTATGTATTTTTATCTAAAAAAAAAAAAATCAAGGGTAATTCCGGATCATTCAATACGGGGGTAGATATAATTTTTGGAAAAGCCATTGTACCAAGATGGTGGAGATGTTTACATTTTTTGAATCAGATTTTCTCTGCTGCATTTGGAGTGCAAGTGAGTTCTTGTTCGATTTTTGCAATGTAACAGTCTATTCTGGAACATTGTATGTATTATCCAATCAAATAATGAAGGGGATGGGGTGTTATTTATGTGATTGTTTGTTCCATTGTGGGCGCCTGATTTGGCTAATAAATACAATTCAATTCTGACGTTTTATTTTTGTCAGTGAGTCGTCTTGGATCATATGGCATGACTGATAATAAAATCAGACATGTTACTTGAGTACTCTCTCTTTCTCTCTCTCTCTTTCTCTCTATTTCTCTCTCTTCTACAGTCATTCTTGAAAAACTAAGAGTGTCCTATCACTCCTTCTTTAGAGTTGCTACAACTGTGTGCACACACAGGTGTGTAACTGACTCACCCTTGGGTTTCCAAGGGCCATGCATGTGAAGCAGCCGCGGTCTGTTATATAGGTGGTCACTAAGTTTGCCCAACCAGTAGTTATTAAGGAACCAGTCTCAACATTTTCAACAAGTTTTGTGACAGACCCCAACTGTAGGTGCGCCGAGGATCGTGAAACCCCAAAACACATCCTCTTAAACTGTCCACTGTATCAAAACAGGAGACTTCAGACTTTCAGACTTTTATTCAAGGCTAATCACAGCGCCCTCTGGGAGCAGATACAATCACAAAAATAATGAAGGGGAGTAACCCCAACGTTTTCGACGGATGTAATGTCGAATGATTCGTCGATTAGAAAACTATCATTATAATAAGTCACTACCAGGAACCAGTAGTAAAACTACAGCTCTAACATGTCTAATGAGTAAGCAATTAACCAGAAACCAGTGAAACATATATACAGTGACAGGGTGATGTTACTGTAACCCTGCAAGGACAGGAGGTCTTCGGTATATTTATGTAGATATAGGCAGTTTCGCTGCCTTTATTTACTATATACAGCTTTTCACTACAATTGAGATAACCCACTCCACTCACTGAAAGAAGTATCAGTTTCTGTACCCTCATCTAAATGTTAAGCGAACCGCCTAGAGTCTTCAGTAAATGGCGTCCGACATGGTGCTATTTCAAAGGGTAATTTGTTAGCATCGTTCCAGTGGGTGACCTTTCACCAGAAAGCCGTTTTATTTACGCACGAAAGAGGGGTCAAGTTCAGTTCAGTTCAGTTTATTGTATAAAACGCCTCAATGAGACCGTATACAAGGGAGATAACAAACGATGTCAACTACAACAATCTATATACATTACAACACTGGGAATGGTATTGCATTATAATACTGAATAGAGCACTGGTGAACTGAAGGAATGAACACTGGGGCATAGTGCCGACAATAATTGTCACACGACATGATTATTGCAATATATATACTGAAATTGATACAGAATAAAATTGATATCAGATACCATGATTGTACATGACTGAAAGCACTGAATACCAGTAACTGTCATAATATATTGACATAGAATAAATTGATATGATTTTGCTAAGTGATAGATTTGCTTTCCTCAAGTACCAAAAACCAGAACTATCGTAATACTGGCATATTATAAAATTATGTGAATCAGCTATATGTTGGACTTACGTTTCTCAAAGCACTGGAACACATATTTTGCCACCAGTTTGGCAGTTTTATCTGTTGGGTTGAGTAACATATTCAGTCTAGCATTCATCTCTTTCGGTATTACTATTAACTTATCTAAATGATGTAAAAGACTAAGTCTTTCGACTGCATAAAGAGGGCAGAAAAACAAGAAGTGAATTTCATCCTCAACCTGGTCTCCACAGGATGGGCAGAACCTCTGATTCTGAGGGATCTCTGGTCTGGAGTACCTACCAGTTTCAATTGCCAGACTATGAGAGCTGGTTCGGAGTTTTGTGAGGGCTTGTCTGTGTTTAAAGGTATGAACTTCCTGAAGATAGGCATCAGGTCCCATGGAATGTTTGACCATCCTGTACAGAGCAAGTTTTGAGGATTTGGATGAGTCAGAGGATGGGTCGATGGAGCACTGGAAGATTTGTTTTAATTGTAATGATGTTTGTGTGACTATTGACTTACATGAAGCGGTCCATAGATTTTCCATATCTAGTATTTTTAATAATTCATATATTCCATAATTCCATGAGTATTTGGGTTTTGATCGCATTATTGCCATTAATTCTAAATCAGCATTATAAGCACTCCACAGGAGCCTATCCTCTGACACATCCTTTAGTCTTAACCAATACCTCAACATAGTAGTATACACATCCAATGACATGGGATATATACCGGTCTCAAATAAGCTAGCAATATTGCATGAATATTTTGGCATGCCAAGAGAAAACCAACCAACAAGAGAAAACCAACCAACCAGAATACTGTCTGTCTCAGATAAATTGTATTTCCAAGACATTTTCGTCGATACTTTGGAATAAAATTAGTACTTTTTAGTTTATCTACTGTGTGAAGTTTCAATATCTTCCGATCTCCGAAATATCGCCGATATCATCTCGGATAATTTGGGACAGACTATATTAGGCCTATATCTGATATGGAGGATAAGATATTGGGACGGCGTATTCGACTGAATTTTTTTGAATTCGACTGAAAAAACGGAAACTCGGTAGGTTATTTGTTGATAGCTCGCTTAATACTTCTTCGATTCTGACAATGTATCGAAGTAGCTGAAGAGATTCTCTTTTCAAAAATATATAGTTTGATGACATAATTTTTTTTATTTTTGAGATAGATATCAACTGAAAAAATCGTGTCGACTTCGCTGAAATTTTTTCTGGACCGACCGACATGCGGTTTTTCTTGTCCGGAAAATTATTGCGTGAACTGACTGAAATACTTTTAGGTTTCCGGAATGCTCTACTTTTATACGAATAAAATGATATAAAATATATGCATGTACCTTCTACCGTTTTCCGTAAAAGGGTTCGCTGAAAAAAACCGATTGAAAATCACAACATTTTCAGCTGAATCTGCCGTAAAACGGATTAGTGAACAGAGTTAAAAACTCGGATTTGGAGATGGACTTCAGAAGATTCCGAAAATCCGGAATAAGGATCGCGGGTAAGTTTATTGGAAGATTGGTTATGTCGGTAGGTCATAAGTGTCGAATTAAATTTTAAAAGCATAGTTTGCACAAAAAATATCCTATTTTTCAAATAATTGAATGTTTGTCATATAATAACGTAATGTGAATGGAAATAGTGAAAATATTACTTACTCAACTAAGTTAGTGTAACGTGTACGAGCAGGACCAGTCGTAGTGTTTAGAAGAAAACGAATCAATAACCGGGATTGCCCACTGGCATTCTGGCCGTCACCGTCGTTAACCCCTTCACTAGTAGAGATCCGGGGCTCGAAGAGATGATCACAACCCTACAAGGATGACTGACGCTAATGTAAAGGTCTATTATGGTATATTCTGCACAAATAGTATACGCGGTTACAAATAATAGCGTAGAACCGCGTAGCTTAGACAGAATGTCTAAGGAGATGTAACGTTAGGATATTTACATATATGTACAGACACTAGGAGAGTGTAAGCAAACAAACTTGATGTATATATACACGTGATATGAGAGGATGTGTGCACACAAGTTAACGGATACGTACACTTGGGGTGTGCATATAAGGTTCACGGATACGTACACTTGGTGTGTGCATATAAGGTTCACGGATATGTACACTTGGTGTGTGCACATAAGGTTCACGGATACGTACACTTGGTGTGTGCATATAGAGTTAAACGTATCCCTGGTGTATATGTGGATAATAGAAGAGAATGTGTGCAGTTTAAGCTTGATGTTATATGGTAATAATATATATATGAGAGTGTATGCATATAACTTTACAGTTAATATAGTGCTTTAATGCGCGATAAGGGCGGCCTGGCTGCTGGCCCTTCTCTTCTGGGGATAAGGGCGGCCTGGCTGCTGGCCCTTCTCTTCCGTCGTTGGAACGTTATGGATATAACGCTCTCTCCAGGGATGGCACCCAGTCGTTGGAACGTTAAGGATATAACGCTCTCTCCAGATACGTCGCCCAGTCGTTGAAACGTCAAGGCCCGTTGGAACGTTACGGCGGTAACGTTCTCCCCAATATACAGATACCCTCAGGCGTTGGAACATCACGGCAGTGACGCCCTCTCCAGATATGGCCCCAAGTCGCTGAAACGTCACGGCCCGTTGGAACGTTACGCAGTAACGCTCTCTCCAGAGACGTGGCAACCCGGCGTGTGCTTCACCCCCAGTCGTCGGAGCCTGACCCTAACTTGTCAGCTCACCAGTCTGCTTCCCGCACAGGTAAGTATAGCCCGGCGTCTCAACCCTTACGGCTGCTACGACCCGTCTATAGACACGCCTGTGACTACACGACTTCACGACGATCTCTCAGGTAAGTATCATGCACCACTCAACTCTCAGGGACCGTCAGGACAATTACTTGGGTATATCTTGTATAACCATTTCATCTGGAACCGATGAAACATCATACTGTCTGTAAACTGCCGTTGTAATCTGTGCCTTGGCTTGACCGTACAGTCTGTAAGTCTTATTACCACTTTTACATCGGTAAAAGGAAGCCCGCCTTCTGTAACGTGTGATAAATACACGTATCCTACTGCAATCTGTATGTCTTGTTACTGCTTTTACATCGGTAAAAGTGAGCCCACCTGCACCGTGCCTTTATGCGTGATAAATACGCATATCCTCCCTGTGGGATCTGTGGTCTGTGGCTTTCTTGACTGTATAACCTGTGCTCTGTGTTTCTTTATTTAACGTGTGACAAATACACGTCTCCTTCTTGTAAGATCTGTGTTCTGTAGGTGTCTGTATTGAACGTGTGATAAATACACGTCTCCTTCTTGTAAGATCTGTGTTCTGTTTGTTTCTTGTGTGCTCTGTGTGCTGTATCTTTCTCGACGGTATAATGGTGATCGGTATGGCTGGACTGGTACTGTACTGTTTATGATCTGTGCGTCTTTATTTGCTCGTATGTGTGATAAAGACACATGTCCTTCCAGTTGAATCTGTAAGCTGCATCTGTAACTTGTCTATGGCCAGCTATACGCCGTCTGTGTAACTGTTTGCGGCCTCCCCTTGCTCTCGAAGCGCCCGGCCCAGTTTATCGATGTTTCCCGACGAAAAATGGCTCGCCCGCCTGTGTCTTGTCTCGGCCCGCCGGCTGTAATACTGCGAACGTTTCCGTCCCGTAAAGCGTTGCCCGGCTGTCGGCGACGAATAAACAGGCTCCACGATACGTTGTAGGATTATGGCAGGGGGAAACTTGGTTGATGTATCCCGGTATTTAGTGCAGTTGTATGTTTCTGGGGAGGGAGGGAATCTCCTGACTATAGTCATATACCGCTACACGGTCAAGAAGATCAACAAATATTGTGGCTTAAGTCCCAGTGCAGCGAGATAGCACAGCAATATTGTCGAAATTATCAACCTACTGGTATAGACACTAAAAGCCCTATTTTATACTGAAGTTTGACCATGCAAGTTGCCTAAATGTGCTACAGGCAAACGCATGTCTCATTACAGTATTATAGAATACCCCCAACTACATGTACATACAACACGCCAGTCGGACGTGTTCCCTAAACTATAGTATAACCACAAACACGTTTCCACACCGAAAATGCGAGCCGGCAAATTCTCATTGGATTGGCGTGTTCTCACAGGTTACACTAACTACAGGATTTATAATCTTTTAGATTCCCAGGCCAAAACAACTGCCTTTACGCCCAACCGTAAATTACACCAAAATCGAAAGTTACAGGCTGTACCTGGAGACGTGCTTCCTCGAGCTCTCTCTTTCTGGTCTCTCCTCGATTGGGATGTCAGCTCGAGTTTAAATAGGGTGTGCACTCTCCACACCCAAAAAGTCCTCACAGGAGGCTTCCTCACGAACGGAGACGTTTCGACCGAACCGAAGATCGTCTTCCCCAGCGAAATTACAGTTCATAGTCCATAAATGAGCATGCCGCCCCAATCTATAATTTGTAGAGAAAATTCCACGTAAAGGGCAACTCCTATCTCGTTCTGGTAAGCGAGAAATACGGGGGAATGCATTTCTGATATCTGCCTTGCTCGACGCTGACGACATGGGTCAAGATCGTTCTTCCACATTCCAACGTAGCACACGGCTCCTGATTCAAACTGTTCTCTACGCAAACGGTTAACCGTTACATTAGCTATAGCAAACAATCCACAATCCGACCCATTGTCTTGTTGCTGAACACTTGGAATTGTAACAGTAATTTTTTCGTCACTCTTCCCATGAGTATTTCAGTCAGTTCACGCAATAATTTTCCGGACAAGAAAAACCGCATGTCGGTCGGTCCAGAAAAAATTTCAGCGAAGTCGACACGATTTTTTCAGTTGATATCTATCTCAAAAATAAAAAAAATTATGTCATCAAACTATATATTTTTGAAAAGAGAATCTCTTCAGCTACTCCGGAAACTTTACATTGTCAGAATCGAAGAAGTATTAAGCGAGCTATCAACAAATAACCTACCGAGTTTCCGTTTTTTCAGTCGAATTCAAATAATTTCAGTCGATTATCCCTAAGATGGGACATATTGAAGCTATAGCAGCTTATTTTGACACTAGCACCTACAGTCAACTTTTTTTCCATGCATGCTCTTATATGCTTCTGTGGTATCACCATCTTCACGACGTCGCGGTTTCTATTTGTGAGCCAAAGTGAGTCATGATACAGATAGAGATACCCTGCATGGTTTTAGCGAGGATGCGGTATCACCAGAACCATGTGCCGCTCTTCTTTGTTTGAGGTGAAATCACCCGCTCGCGCGTCTACAATATTGTCTTGTTGTGACGCGATTTTCGATTTTGGTTGCGGTTTTTCCAGACTGGTTTTTTGTCAGAAAGCCCTGTGCATTATTGGCTGCACGATGTTTAAGTGTTTCTCAACCAGATCTACCTGGACACTATGGCATTCAGTGAACAGTGGAAGAATTAGTCTCGTTGCTCTGTCTCGCGTAGCAAAACCAGGTCCATGGCTACGGCAGTACTTTTCAAAACAGGCTTCCACGTGTCTCTTACTCAGTCGGAGATCGTACACCGCCCAGAATCCGAAAACGGGCAGGTTACCCTTTGAAATAAACACAAATGTAGCAAGAGACGCATTGGTGTATTCAAACGACAATTTCCGATTTTTTAAGATATTGTCATATTTTGGAGCTCTTCAATTTCTGTTTTGGGGCAATTTGGCTCACTTTGCATATTTTAATCTGAAAGATACATCCCGTGAAGATCAGGAAAAGACATTAGAAACCAATCTCAGACAAGATGTTGCATGGTGGCGCCGTATCAACCTTGGACAAGATAAATACAGGAAAGGAATCGCTCTCGTCTGCCTTTCTTTGGGTATGTGTCAATTGAAAAAAAAATGTCAATGTCACATACAAAATCAAACAAACTTTGTCCAAAATACTAGTTGTTTATAAATATCGAACAGTCAGAACTCTAGTTCAACAAGCTGAAACCTTGTTGAACTATCAGAACTCTAGCTCAAATGGGATATAATTAGAATAAGTGTTACCCGCAAAACTCCTCGCTCAAGGTTGTTGCTTCGCGAGGAGCTCTGCACGGAGCACCGCACGGAGCTCATTTTGTTCCGTGTGAAGCTCTGAGCTCTGTCCTCTTATAGCTCTGAGCTTCATACTAAATGTATGAGCTTACCAAACTGTAATGAACATAGTCGGGTATGTCAATGCCTATTGCATCAGAGTATAATACATGAAATACACCATCTAATAAAAGATCGGAGCGAGTCAGACAGCCCGGCCATCACAGCTGGCTGTTCCCGCCCATAGCTGGGTACACTCTAGAATCAGCTCAAGTAATTTGACCTTGGAAATATATATCAAGGTTAGTTATCTCCAATAATTTTCTGGTCTATTCTAACTTAAATGCATGTGAAACATGAATTCAGAGAGCTTAGACTTAAAATATAGAATTTGATGTTTAGAAAATAGGTCAAGATCAGTGATATTCAACAGACTTCAGGTCCAGGCATATGTGGTATAAATTTGGACAATATAGATATAACCTTAATGAAATATTGTACTAAATATAATCTGACCTGGATAATATAATAGATCAAGGTCAGTCATCTTCAGCACACCTTTGGACCATCATCAGAAGTTTACATAGTATGAATTTGGAAAGCCTAGCTATATTTCTTCATGTTATATCATACTAAACATATTATGACCTTAAAAAATAGGTCAAGGTCAGTCAACTGTGGTTGGCTTTTAGTACTTTTAGTCCTAACTTTAATTCTTCGAAATATGTAGCAAATACTGGTATTTGACCTTGATAAAATAGGTCAAGGTCAGTCATCTTCGGCACACGTCTGGATCATCCCCAGATGTATATATAGTAATAATTTGGAAAGCCTAGTTGTATTTCTTCATGTCATATCATAGATTCAAAGATTCAAAGATTCAAAGGGCCCATTCCACAGGAAGTGGTCCAAACATACCAAATGTAAAAAATGTTAATGCGGATGAAACTTGTGATTTTATTGTGCAAATAGATCCAGATTACTTGTTGTGGCAGTAGTTTGCATTTTCTAGTATACACCTGTGGCTGTCTGATAATTACAGGTGAAGTCAATCATTTATTTTTCTTCATTTTCTTATGACAAAACATACCTAAAGAGTTAGTGGGCTCATTTTTGCAAAGTTAATTTGGTTTTCAAGTGAAACTCCAAAATATCATTGGATAACACATTATCTTCTGAATAAGAATGACCGTTTCCCATTTGAAATTAAATTTTGAAGGTGTTAACTAGAATTTACTGTCTAGCAGGTGGCATAACACACGTAACACAAATTCATACAAAAGTTTACAGTAGAGGGCATAAATAACAGGAGCTTAATACTTTTTCATATGCAAATGTACATTAACTATGCTGTTGTGATGAACATAAAATTTAATTGCTACATTGTCTTTATGTTTGATAACTAATTAGTTAATTGCATGTAACACAAGTAACGTTACGTTTGACCTAATTAGGTTCTGAATCACAATAAATATTGGAATAGTCATTTTTCACCAACCACATAAGATCTACTACTGGTAAGATGCATTTCCTAGTACACCTACTGTATACTACTAAAAAGGCCCATGTCACGTTACATGTGTTACAATTTGCATTATGCACCCTAAAAAAATGACTTAAGAAGTTACAACTAAATTAGGAAAAGGTTCCTTAGGGCACATACTACCAAATTTTTTTCTCGAATAATGATCATGATTAATTCAGTCTTAAATATGGGGAGAGTTAATTGTGTTACGTGTGTTACAACAGACAAAATGAGATTTGCTCATGTGATTTAAACTTAAAATCATATGAAAGGTTTGAAAGATTTGCCATGTTTGCCATGTGAATCATACCTTATTCTGTCAATGTGTGAAATAATTTAGTCACTTGACTTCTAGATTAAATTTGCTTTGGTAAATTCAGACAGTGTAACACACATAACAAATATTGTAACACACATAACGCAAGACTTTCACTTCCACCTCCTTCAATTGTTATTTTTATGGCTCGGCACCATGCTGGTATAGAAAAGTGTTTATTCTTCTCGAAAAATAACTGCACATTAGATTGAATCAGTGTACAAGTAAATCACGTTTTGTCCAATGTAACACACGTAACACACAATTAACCCTCCCTATTCGAGGTGGAATTAATCGTGTCGTTCTTCGAGAACATTTTTCAGTAGTATGTGCCCTGAAGAACCTTTTCTTAATATAGTTTAACTTCTCAACAGTCAGGTTTTTTTAAGGGTCAATCAGTGCAGACAAAAAAAGTCGGCAAATTGTAACACACGTAACGTGGATTTAGATTTATTGTACAGAACACCCAAACTGGGTCGAGTACAAAACGAACAATAATTAAAATGCAACACCCAAACTGGGTATAGTACAAATTAAACAACAATAAAGTGCCACAGGGTTAAAATATATATATAATCGTTATGAATACATGTATATGCTGGCGGTTACATCTGTGCGGGAAAATTTCACATGCTTGTATGCAACATATTGGCCTATATAAGGTAATAAATTCTTCACATATGAGTATGCAATAGATATACATGTACATTATGTACAATTACATCAGAATAATTGTCAGAAAGATACAATATTTAGTCATCAGAATAACTTTTACAATATGAAGTTTTGTCTACACTACAATGTTGGTGGCTAATACACCTCATTTAGCACTGGGTCTTGTGACCACTGGTAAAGTGATGTGCATATAGTATTTATGAGTGCCGCATGACTACAAGACATAGATAGACAAATTTGTCAGTATCGCACCATGCCAGGAAATTTGGTTCATTTGTAATTACTTTAGAATACAATATTTCTCTCTTTTGCGCAAATTTTTGGCAAAACAACACAAAGTGCATCTCGTCCTCAATAGAACTACAGGTCTGGTATAGTCGTTGGGCCAAAGGTATCTTGGGCCTTTTATGTCGACCAGTTTACGATTTTAAGTAATAAACAGTATATGACCGTGAAAATAATAGGTCCAGGTCAGTCTACTGCGATTAGATTCTAGTCAATCAGCAGTTGCATTTGTAATATGAATTTTGAGACCAAGCTTTAATCCTTCAAAAAATATAGCAAATACTAGAATTTGACCATGATAAAATAGGTCAAGGTCAGTCATTTTCAATAGACTTTGGACCCTTCACCAGATGCATATTTGGTATGAATTTACAATACCTGACTCTAATCCTTCTTGAGATATCGTGTCCACAGACAGATGACGCTGACGACGACAATACCCTGAGGGGTAAAAACGGGCGCTAGACAATGTTATAGCATAGGAATCCGTGCCCACGTCGCGGGACATTGACAGAAGATGGAACAGCTCATATATTGTTCTCTGTTCAGTGCTCACGTTTTAGTAGCGAGAGTTGTCTTTAAGAGGTTTCATGACAACGAGTATCACCATCATAGCCAAGTTGACATGGCTTTGTTGGTTCCTATACTATGCCATGATGCCTCTAAACGAACTTACATGTACACTCCGGGATCACACCACTCCAGATAGGCTGTGTGTAAAAATGGATTGCACACCAAGGCTGCTGGAATAAAAGCCAACACCATAGGAATGCGCAAGCTTCTGGCAGAGGTGCAGCAATCTGGATCGATTTGTTTTATACATTGGAGTCTTAATATTTTAGATATTTTGGTATGTTGCACCCCCCCCCCCTCCCTTTTCCTGCTTTTGAAGACCTGTTGTCAATATTTGCACATTAAACTGAACAAGGGAGTATATAACTGTATCATTATTAACATCTCGAACACAGTATTTTTAGATGCATCTTCTCTTTATATTTTAGGCTACACCTTATTTCTCCTCTCGATGATTTACCCTGTGCGTGCGGTGAGACATCTGGTTCTTCTGAAGGGGGGACAGTCGGTTGGAATTACTACATTTTTTCCATTCGGTTCCACACGTTCATTTGATGTGCCATTGGCCAACATAAGCTGTCTACAGTCAAGGACTCAGGCGAAAAGTTATATCCCATTCAAAATCAAAGGAAGATGGTTTTATTTCCTCCTAGACAAACAGGGGGTATTTCATAATCAGGACCTCTTTGACTATTGTATTGGACTGAATCGAAATTTGAAAAAGTAATTTTCTTTTGACAGTAAACCGACTGTACTGATAATGAGTAATTCTTAGATGAGGATTACCAAGTACCAGTAAATCACTGTGTGCAGGTTTATATATTGTTTCTGACAAAGCTTAGTACCAGTATATGCAATTAATTCATTTATTGAGCATTGTTCTTTACAAACTATTTTTTGTGTGTGTACAGTTTGTCCTTGTTTCTAACTCTCGCAATCGCTTATAATATTTTTTTCTATGTAGCAAACTATTACACCGCAAACCAAAACCAATCCCCCTTCCTTCAAATAAGCAAACTTCCTAATATATTATGTGCAAATAATTTTGATGTGAGCCATCATTCTGTTCCAGCCTGGACTGTCGAATGTATGGACCATGAGAACTCAGTTTGTAGGTTGGAATAAAAAAATCAGCTGTTACTTCAAATAAATATCTCCTGTCTAACTTCAATTTTTAGGTCATCTGGGCCGAAAGCCCGATGGTCTAATGTCACGGCCTGATTGTCCATTGTCCGTCATCCGTCGTGCGTAAACATCTTCTTCTCTGAAACCGCTTGGCTGATTAAGCTGAAACTTGGCATGCATGTTCCCCCCCAATGAGCGGGTGGTTGGTGGGTGTCCGGTGGGCATGGGTTCCTGTTGCTTCAATGTGTTTTGCTGAGAAGCAACAGAAACTTGATAATGTGATGTCCAGCACTGTAATATCACTTGTCTTTATTGCACCATGTAAGTGTCCTGTCTGTGTCTTGTGTGCTGTCCTCAGTGTTTTATAGGGTGGATGGAGGGTGTCTGGTTCCATGCTGCTTCAAAGATTTCTTCTTTGAAGTAGCAGGAACACAACTGGGCTGGGTGGTGCTTAATTGGTTCGTCGTGATATAGCTGAAATATTGTTGAAAGCTACGTTAAATTCTATTCACTCACTCACTCCCCCCCCAATGAGTACACCAGAATTAGTTCATGCAGTGTCGATACGATTTTAAATATGGCGGCCATCTTGAATTTGCCAGTGAAATCTTGTCATCATTATTTTTCAGTAACTACTATGGATCTTTCTCAAATTTGGTACACCGGTTCTTCTTTGGGTCTAGTTGTTCAATTTGAATATCCAATATGGCCACCAGGTTGCCATCTTGGATTTCCCCATGAAACTTTATCACGATTTCTCAGGAACTGCTGCATACGTCTTTGTCAAATTTGATACACAGGTTCCCCTTGGGGTCTAGTTGTGCAAGATACCTTTTTCTGCTTCCATTCGAAAAACCCCATGAAACATTGTTATCGTGATTTCTCAGGAACTACTGCATGGATCTTTCTCAAATTTGGTACACAGGTTCCCCTTGGGGTCTAGTTGTGCAAGATACCTTTTCTGCTCTGATTCGAAAATCCAATATGGCTACCAGGTGGCCATCTTGGATTTCCCAATGAAACTTATCACGATTTCTCAGGAACTACTGCATTGATCTTTCTCAAATTTTATACACTAGGTTCCCCTTAGGGTCTAGTTGTGCAAGATACCTGTTCTGGTCCGATTCGAAAATCCAATATGGCCACCAGGTGGCCGCATCTTGAATTTTACCATGAAATTTTGTTATTGTGAAAATTACTGCATGGATCTTTGTCAAATTGGGTACACAGGTTTCCCTTGTGGTCCAGTTGTGCAAGATACCTTTCTTGGTCCAAATCAAAAATCCAATAAGGCCGCATCTTGAATTTCCCATGAAACTTTGTTATCTAGGAAATTACTGCTTGGATCATTTACTGTTCAGGGGGGACAACATAACTTAGAAACTCATCTATTGCAGTTCTTTAGTAAAAATTTCTTACAGCTACTTTCTCCAGTTACAGCCAGATGAGCTACAGTGCCATGGCACTATCTTTTCTTATGACTATAGATAATGAAAGATTGACATACTCTAAACAGCAAACGAGACAATTCAGCTTTTATTTGTACACATTTCTTGTAGTCAGCCGGCCACATGGGCAAAAAATAAATAAAAAAACACTTAGCGTGACATTTTTTGTTAGAAGCTGACAATTATGCTGAATGTCTGTGGAATATCATACTCTTCAACGTGGGGATTGCGTTTTTCGGACATAGTGGTCAGTTTTGACCAAATTCGGACAAAAAAGTCAAATTTTCAGTTTTATGAATTATTAATCTACGAAACTCCAGCTTTAAGACAGTGTGACATACCCTGGTATATTGTTGATAGACTGCACACAATTCCTCATTACGTGTTCCTACTTATATCATAAGACAGAGATATTAAACATAAAAACATGTTTTTCTCGATTTCGATCTCCATTTAAATCACACTATTTCAGGTTGTTTGTATGATAGGCATTATTCTTAGCTCAATATGCAAACTTATCAAAACAGAGTTGTGCAAGATACCTTTTCTGCTCTGACAGAAAAAAAGCTTAGGCCCATTTTGAATCTATTTACATTTCCCTAAGATCAAGATTTGATGGTCAAATCTAGAATGGCGACCATATGGGGTCATCTGAAAATCACACTTGTTCATGTTGCTCGTTCAGTTCAAGGCATTATTCCTAGCTCGTTGTGCAAATATATCAAAACGGAGAGATCTTCTACCATAGTCTGTCATGTTACGTCCATCTTGAATCTATTTCTGTATCCCTAAGATCTTGATTCAAAATCAAAATGGCGGCTATATGGGGTCATCTTAAGCTCATACTTTTCATGGTGCTCTTACAGTTCAGGGCATTATTCTTAGCTCATTTTGCAGATCTCTTACCATAGCGTAATATCTTTCGCACATTTTGAATCTAATTGCTTATTCCTAATATCTAGATTCGATGGTCAAACGCAAAATGGCGGCTAAATGGAATCCTCTGAAAATCATACTTTTTCTTGTTGCTCGCATAGTTCAAGGCATTATATAGCCTATAGCTCATTGAGCAAATTTATCAAAACCAAGGGATCTCTAAAGCACAGCCTAAACTCTCAGGCTTACTTTGGATCTATTCACATATCCCTAAGATCAAGATGGCGGTCATAAGGGGTCATCTGAAAATCATACTTTTTATACGCCCGCCAAAAGGCGGACGTATTATGTGATGGCGGTTTCCGTCCGTCCGTCAGTCTGTCTGTCCCTCGTGTCCGGTCTATATCTGGGACAGTTTTCTATCTACAGTTCTAATTTTTGGTGAGTGGATACCCTACGGGGAGACGATGTGTCGCGTACCAAAATCAAGGTCAGAGGTCAAAGGTCACTGGCCTAAAAAACAGGAAATAACTGAAGTGTTCGTGTCCGATCTATATCTGTGAACGTTTTCTATCCACAGCTGCAATTATTTGTGAGTGGATACGCTAGGTGAAGACGATGTGTCGCGTACCAAAATTGAGGTCGAGGTCAGAGGTCAAAGGTCACTGTTGCCTAAAATCAGGAAATCATTGATCATTGACAGTTTTCTATCTACAGTTTTAATTTTTGGTGAGTGGATGCCCTAGGGGGGGATGATGTGTTGCATACCAAATGTAGGTCGAGATCAGAGGTCAACGGTCAGAGTGACTGAAAAACTTAAAAGTTTCTAATTTTTTGTGAGTGGATTCAGTAGGGGGAAATGAAGTGTCGCATACCAAAATATAGGTCAAGGTCAAAGGTCACTGTGACCCAAAAATCAGGAAATTATTTAAAATAACATTTCTTTGTGTCAGTAGATATGTTAGAGGAACACAATGTGTCACATATCAAAATGTAGGTCAAGGTCAAAGGTCAAGGTCACTGTGACCCCAAAATCGTGAAATTGTTAAAAATCATGATTTTTTTAGTCCATTGAGAAATTACGGGTAGCCGTTTTGTCATGTACCAACATTTAGATCCAGGTCAATAGTCAAAATCACTGACACCAGAATCAAGGTCAAAGGTCAGTGTAACCTAAAAATCTGGAAAAAATTAAAAATTACTAATTTTTGGTGAGTGGATTCAATAGGGGGAATGAAGTGTCGCATACCAAAAATTAGTTCAAGGTCAAAGGTCACTGTGACCCCAAAATCAGAAAATTATTATAAATAACATTTTTTGTGTCAGTAGATACATTAGGGGGACACGATGTGCCACATACCAAAATGTAGGTCAAGGTCAAAGGTCAAGGTCACTGTGACCCCAAAATCGTGAAATTGTTAAAAATCATGATTTTTTGTGCCCATTGAGAAATTACGGGGAGATGGTTTGTCATGTACCAAAATTTAGGTCAAGGTCAATAGTCAAGGTCACTGTGACTCCAGAATCAAGAAATCTTTGAAAATTACTTTTTTTGTGTCAGTAGATACATTAGGGGGACATGATGTTTCACATACCTGGTACCAAAATGTAGGCCGAACGTCAAGGTCACTGTGACCCCCAAAATCATGAAATTCATAAAAATCATGACTTTTTTGTGTCCATTGATACATTGACGGAAGACGATGTGTCGTGTATCAAAATTTAGGTCAGGTCACTGTGACCCCAAAATCAGGAAATCATTAAGTCACATTTTCATATGCCTGTCGAAGACGAGGTCATGTAATGCGATGTTTCTTTCTGTCCATTCATCCATTAACATTTGTTGTCCATGCGATATCTCTAGTTTCAAGGTATGGAATGGTATCAAATACCTTACGCGCATCTCAAGAGGAGCCATACATCAATTTGTCAAAGGTCAAGGTCACAGTCCCCCAAAACTGAATCAAGTTTAGCTGACTATATATGTTCGGTTGGAATGTTCAGAGTTCTCTCCCCTACATGTATATGGCATTTGTCCTGTGGAGTTGTCTCCCGTGTTTGAAACAGCTACATTTAGTTAAACTGTTGTGAAATAAAAGCCATACATTTACTAATTTAACGGGGAGAGGGGTCCTTTATGAACTTCATACCTGTTTATCAACTCAAGAACAAAGGTTTACTTCATTACTTTCTTCTTCCTTCATGAAAAATTCTCTCGTCTGAAAGAAATCCATTTGCAGGCAAACTACTATTTTCTTGTGTTTGACTATTGTCGATTTCAGTGTTGGATATGTGAGCTCTCGGTTCTTGCTCCAAGGTCAAGTTTCCAAGAGTTAAGCTCATTTTGGTTTATCATTCAATTTAGATGGGGTCATCAATCCTACTTGTTCATGTTGCTTGTACAGTTTCGGACATTATTCCTATCTCGTTGCGCAAATTTATCAAAACCAAGAGATCTCTTACCATAGGCTAATAGCATAGCATACGTCCATCTTGAAGCTATTTATATATCCCTAAGACCTTGATATGATGGTTAAATTCAAAATGGCGGCTATATGGGGTCATCTTAAAATCATACTTTTTCATGTTGCTCTTATAGTTCAGGGCATAAGTCTTGGCTCATTGTGCAAATTCATCAAAACTGAGAAATCTCTTACCCTAGCGTAATATCTTGCGCACATTTTGAATCTAATTGCATAGCCCTAAGGTCAAGATTTGATGATCAAATTGAACATGGCAGCCATCTGAACATGGGGTCATCTGAAAATCATACTTGTTTATGTTGCTTGTTTAGATCAAGGCACTATTCCTGGTTGAATGTGCAAATTTATCAAAACCGAAGGATCTCACTTCATAGCCGAATACCTTGTGCCTACTTTGAATTTATTCTCTTAGTCTTCAGATTAAAAATGATGGTTAATTTCAAAATGGCGACCATGAGGTGCCATCCGGAAATTTGTGGGTATTTTTTCATGTGTTTATATAGACCTAAAAGTGAAATTTCTCAAAGCCAATCCTATTAAAAAATAGATCTGTATTATATGTTATTAATCGATTGTTTTCGTATTGCCTTCGTATTGACCTGAGGGTCGCCGTATTGGCCCGAGGCCGCAGGCCGAGGGCCAATACGGCGACCCGAAGGTCAATACTAAGGCTATACGAAAACAATCGATTCATAATATTTTTATTAATTGACATTTACTGGCCGTGTTCTTGTGTTTCCGAGCTTGAGTGGCAGCATCCGTTTCTTGATCTGTAACAGGTTTAAATCGTTTTAAATCGTCTCCAGATATCTCCTCAAGAACTAAAATTCCGCCCACGAACCCTTGAATAACACGCTCTGCGCTCGCCATTGCGCTGAACAAACAACACTGCTGTCGTCTGTTTCTCCAGTCGTCGGTCCTTACTGCTAGTTACGGCTGCACTCGTTCACCTCGGCCAATACAACATTCAACCCGGCCAATACAGCTTTCAACTCGGCCAATACAACTCGGCCAATACAAGTCGGGTTCGACATGACGTATGGACAGGCCGTTTTACACTGTATTCGGGTAATAACATACACAGTCAATTAATAAGTCTGTTTATTGTCCTAGTTTCACTCTATTCATATAATCATCAGCTTGAAAATAATTGGGGAATTCGAATTGGGGAATGGAGTCATCCGAATCTCGTTCATCTAGGTAAATGTAATCGTCAAATTCAAAGGGAATATTATTAGCTTGAAGTAGACATTTCATAGAAATGATCTGTTTAGCACTATACCTGGTCATCTTAGGTAAATTGTTGAGTCTATTTGCATAATCCTCAACAAACAACATTTTGGTTGCTATGCCTAAACTCTACATACAACTAATTCAGCCATTCATAACAATTAGTACTATATTAATTTAGAACCCATTTTTACCCATTTTGGAACATAATTTTGACCCCCACATGACCTTAAATGTGGTAGCCTCCTACCTTAATCCCTACCACAAAAAGAACTAATTTAGCATGGGTACCCATTTGCAACAAAAAATGCCATCAAAACTTGTTTAAGGTGCAAAGTCATGTCATTTTTCTCATATTTTTTGTATAGCTCAGGAAGTTCATCCTATATCAGAAAATGATATAAAAATTGGGGGCATAGCATATTACTTTTTTCTAATTCTCAGCTTGTGTATCGTGTACCTGTGGCAAATTGTTACAATGTAAATACTATGTAAAACACTCAATACTTGAGACCTAATTGTTTTCAGAATATTCAAAAGTCATGTCAATTTCCTCATTGTTTTAATATATATTCCTCGAAACATGTAGTTTTTGAACAACTCAAATTTAAGGTAGGTCGCCATCCAAAAAAGGGCATGAATAGGGCTCTGAATATACCTAATCCCACACTTTTTCCCACCATTTTGCACAAGGTCCCAACAATGCAATGTCATGACGTCCACAAATGTCACACCAACAAAGAGTTTGCCATTCGACGTCATGACATCACAAGGGATAATTTATCAATTGCTTAGTAAACGCAGCATGTCAAAGTATCTCTATCCATTCGCTCACAAGAGTACGATTACAAGGGAGGTAATTGCTATGCACAACATGAGGCAGCACCTAAAAGGTGCAACAACCCCTCAGCCAGACAGTTTTAGTCAGTGTATATTGGTACACAATGAATGGAAAATGCATATGTAAAAGCCTGAAAGATTTGGTTGAATGCAGACGGCGCAGAAAAATATGGCGGAAGAACAAAAAATTTCTGAACAAAAACAAAAGGCTTCAAGCCATTCTTGCTTTGAACCCTAATAATAATCTGAACAATAACACAGCAAGGAAGCAATCAGAGATTGCTCAATTGTATGCCCCCCCCCCCCCCTTCTGTTTCAATCTGACACTGCCCCGCCATTGTTCTGTTCTGTACTGGTCTATGGGGCATTGACCACATATCATACAAATTCCATACTTGTCCATACAATATTGACCGAGATCCAGCCCGGTCAAGTCCCAATTCACAAAGATTTCAAGAACAAAAGGGCCGTAACTCTTGAAAATATATGCGAAACGCGGAGAAACTTCACCCTGCACAACTACAAGGCACTGACCACATATCCTGCAAATTCCATACTTGTCCATACAATATTAACCGAGATCCAGCCTAGTCTAGTCTAGTTGTGCAAGATACCTGTTCTGGTCCGATTCGAAAATCCAATATGGCCACCAGGTGGCCATCTTGAATTTTACCATGAAATTTTGTTATTGTGAAAATTACTGCATGGATCTTTGTCAAATTGGGTACACAGGTTTCCCTTGTGGTCCAGTTGTGCAAGATACCTTTCTTGGTCCAAATCAAAAATCCAATAAGGCCGCATCTTGAATTTCCCATGAAACTTTGTTATCTAGGAAATTACTGCTTGGATCATTTACTGTTCAGGGGGGACAACACAACTTAGAAACTCATCTATTGCAGTTCTTTAGTAAAAATTTCTTACAGCTACTTTCTCCAGTTACAGCCAGATGAGCTACAGTGCCGTGGCACTATCTTTTCTTATGACTATAGATAATGAAAGATTGACATACTCTAAACAGCAAACGAGACAATTCAGCTTTTATTTGTACACATTTCTTGTAGTCAGCCGGCCACATGGGCAAAAAATAAATAAAAAAACACTTAGCGTGACATTTTTTGTTAGAAGCTGACAATTATGCTGAATGTCTGTGGAATATCATACTCTTCAACGTGGGGGTTGCGTTTTTCGGACATAGTGGTCAGTTTTGACCAAATTCGGACAAAAAAGTCAAATTTTCAGTTTTATGAATTATTAATCTACGAAACTCCAGCTTTAAGACAGTGTGACATACCCTGGTATATTGTTGATAGACTGCACACAATTCCTCATTACGTGTTCCTACTTATATCATAAGACAGAGATATTAAACATAAAAACATGTTTTTCTCGATTTCGATCTCCATTTAAATCACACTATTTCAGGTTGTTTGTATGATAGGCATTATTCTTAGCTCAATATGCAAACTTATCAAAACAGAGTTGTGCAAGATACCTTTTCTGCTCTGACAGAAAAAAAGCTTAGGCCCATTTTGAATCTATTTACATTTCCCTAAGATCAAGATTTGATGGTCAAATCTAGAATGGCGACCATATGGGGTCATCTGAAAATCACACTTGTTCATGTTGCTCGTTCAGTTCAAGGCATTATTCCTAGCTCGTTGTGCAAATATATCAAAACGGAGAGATCTTCTACCATAGTCTATCATGTTACGTCCATCTTGAATCTATTTCTGTATCCCTAAGATCTTGATTCAAAATCAAAATGGCGGCTATATGGGGTCATCTTAAGCTCATACTTTTCATGGTGCTCTTACAGTTCAGGGCATTATTCTTAGCTCATTTTGCAGATCTCTTACCATAGCGTAATATCTTTCGCACATTTTGAATCTAATTGCTTATTCCTAATATCTAGATTCGATGGTCAAACGCAAAATGGCGGCTAAATGGAATCCTCTGAAAATCATACTTTTTCTTGTTGCTCGCATAGTTCAAGGCATTATATAGCCTATAGCTCATTGAGCAAATTTATCAAAACCAAGGGATCTCTAAAGCACAGCCTAAAATCTCAGGCTTACTTTGGATCTATTCACATATCCCTAAGATCAAGATGGCGGTCATAAGGGGTCATCTGAAAATCATACTTTTTATACGCCCGCCAAAAGGCGGACGTATTATGTGATGGCGGTTTCCGTCCGTGTGTCCATCCGTCCGCCCGTCAGTCTGTCTGTCCCTCGTGTCCGGTCTATATCTGGGACAGTTTTCTATCTACAGTTCTAATTTTTGGTGAGTGGATACCCTACGGGGAGACGATGTGTTGCGTACCAAAATCAAGGTCAGAGGTCAAAGGTCACTGGCCTAAAAAACAGGAAATAACTGAAGTGTTCGTGTCCGATCTATATCTGTGAACGTTTTCTATCCACAGCTGCAATTATTTGTGAGTGGATACGCTAGGTGAAGACGATGTGTCGCGTACCAAAATTGAGGTCGAGGTCAGAGGTCAAAGGTCACTGTTGCCTAAAATCAGGAAATCATTGATCATTGACAGTTTTCTATCTACAGTTTTAATTTTTGGTGAGTGGATGCCCTAGGGGGGGATGATGTGTTGCATACCAAATGTAGGTCGAGATCAGAGGTCAATGGTCAGAGTGACTGAAAAACTTAAAAGTTTCTAATTTTTTGTGAGTGGATTCAGTAGGGGGAAATGAAGTGTCGCATACCAAAATATAGGTCAAGGTCAAAGGTCACTGTGACCCAAAAATCAGGAAATTATTTAAAATAACATTTCTTTGTGTCAGTAGATATGTTAGAGGAACACAATGTGTCACATATCAAAATGTAGGTCAAGGTCAAAGGTCAAGGTCACTGTGACCCCAAAATCGTGAAATTGTTAAAAATCATGATTTTTTTAGTCCATTGAGAAATTACGGGTAGCCGTTTTGTCATGTACCAACATTTAGATCCAGGTCAATAGTCAAAATCACTGACACCAGAATCAAGGTCAAAGGTCAGTGTAACCTAAAAATCTGGAAAAAATTAAAAATTACTAATTTTTGGTGAGTGGATTCAATAGGGGGAATGAAGTGTCGCATACCAAAAATTAGTTCAAGGTCAAAGGTCACTGTGACCCCAAAATCAGAAAATTATTATAAATAACATTTTTTGTGTCAGTAGATACATTAGGGGGACACGATGTGCCACATACCAAAATGTAGGTCAAGGTCAAAGGTCAAGGTCACTGTGACCCCAAAATCGTGAAATTGTTAAAAATCATGATTTTTTGTGCCCATTGAGAAATTACGGGGAGATGGTTTGTCATGTACCAAAATTTAGGTCAAGGTCAATAGTCAAGGTCACTGTGACTCCAGAATCAAGAAATCTTTGAAAATTACTTTTTTTGTGTCAGTAGATACATTAGGGGGACATGATGTTTCACATACCTGGTACCAAAATGTAGGCCGAACGTCAAGGTCACTGTGACCCCCAAAATCATGAAATTCATAAAAATCATGATTTTTTTGTGTCCATTGATACATTGACGGAAGACGATGTGTCGTGTATCAAAATTTAGGTCAGGTCACTGTGACCCCAAAATCAGGAAATCATTAAGTCACATTTTCATATGCCTGTCGAAGACGAGGTCATGTAATGCGATGTTTCTTTCTGTCCATTCATCCATTAACATTTGTTGTCCATGCGATATCTCTAGTTTCAAGGTATGGAATGGTATCAAATACCTTACTCGCATCTCAAGAGGAGCCATACATCAATTTGTCAAAGGTCAAGGTCACAGTCCCCCAAAACTGAATCAAGTTTAGCTGACTATATATGTTCGGTTGGAATGTTCAGAGTTCTCTCCCCTACATGTATATGGCATTTGTCCTGTGGAGTTGTCTTCCGTGTTTGAAACAGCTACATTTAGTTAAACTGTTGTGAAATAAAAGCCATACATTTACTAATTTAACGGGGAGAGGGGTCCTTTATGAACTTCATACCTGTTTATCAACTCAAGAACAAAGGTTTACTTCATTACTTTCTTCTTCCTTCATGAAAAATTCTCTCGTCTGAAAGAAATCCATTTGCAGGCAAACTACTATTTTCTTGTGTTTGACTATTGTCGATTTCAGTGTTGGATATGTGAGCTCTCGGTTCTTGCTCCAAGGTCAAGTTTCCAAGAGTTAAGCTCATTTTGGTTTATCATTCAATTTAGATGGGGTCATCAATCCTACTTGTTCATGTTGCTTGTACAGTTTCGGACATTATTCCTATCTCGTTGCGCAAATTTATCAAAACAAAGAGATCTCTTACCATAGGCTAATAGCATAGCATACGTCCATCTTGAAGCTATTTATATATCCCTAAGACCTTGATATCATGGTTAAATTCAAAATGGCGGCTATATGGGGTCATCTTAAAATCATACTTTTTCATGTTGCTCTTATAGTTCAGGGCATAAGTCTTGGCTCATTGTGCAAATTCATCAAAACTGAGAAATCTCTTACCCTAGCGTAATATCTTGCGCACATTTTGAATCTAATTGCATAGCCCTAAGGTCAAGATTTGATGATCAAATTGAACATGGCAGCCATCTGAACATGGGGTCATCTGAAAATCATACTTGTTTATGTTGCTTGTTTAGATCAAGGCACTATTCCTGGTTGAATGTGCAAATTTATCAAAACCGAAGGTTCTCACTTCATAGCCGAATACCTTGTGCCTACTTTGAATTTATTCTCTTAGTCTTCAGATTAAAAATGATGGTTAATTTCAAAATGGCGACCATGAGGTGCCATCCGGAAATTTGTGGGTATTTTTTCATGTGTTTATATAGACCTAAAAGTGAAATTTCTCAAAGCCAATCCTATTAAAAAATAGATCTGTATGTCTGTTTATTGTCCTAGTTTCACTCTATTCATATAATCATCAGCTTGAAAATAATTGGGGAATTCGAATTGGGGAATGGAGTCATCCGAATCTCGTTCATCTAGGTAAATGTAATCGTCAAATTCAAAGGGAATATTATTAGCTTGAAGTAGACATTTCATAGAAATGATCTGTTTAGCACTATACCTGGTCATCTTAGGTAAATTGTTGAGTCTATTTGCATAATCCTCAACAAACAACATTTTGGTTGCTATGCCTAAACTCTACATACAACTAATTCAGCCTGGATACCCATTCATAACAATTAGTACTATATTAATTTAGAACCCATTTTTACCCATTTTGGAACATAATTTTGACCCCCACATGACCTTAAATGTGGTAGCCTCCTACCTTAATCCCTACCACAAAAAGAACTAATTTAGCATGGGTACCCATTTGCAACAAAAAATGCCATCAAAACTTGTTTAAGGTGCAAAGTCATGTCATTTTTCTCATATTTTTTGTATAGCTCAGGAAGTTCATCCTATATCAGAAAATGATATAAAAATTGGGGGCATAGCATATTACTTTTTTCTAATTCTCAGCTTGTGTATCGTGTACCTGTGGCAAATTGTTACAATGTAAATACTATGTAAAACACCCAATACTTGAGACCTAATTGTTTTCAGAATATTCAAAAGTCATGTCAATTTCCTCATTGTTTTAATATATATTCCTCGAAACATGTAGTTTTTGAACAACTCAAATTTAAGGTAGGTCGCCATCCAAAAAAGGGCATGAATAGGGCTCTGAATACACCTAATCCCACACTTTTTCCCACCATTTTGCACAAGGTCCCAACAATGCAACGTCATGACGTCCACAAATGTCACGCCAACAAAGAGTTTGCCATTCGACGTCATGACATCACAAGGGATAATTTATCAATTGCTTAGTAAACGCAGCATGTCAAAGTACCTCTATCCATTCGCTCACAAGAGTATGATTACAAGGGAGGTAATTGCTATGCACAACATGAGGCAGCACCTAAAAGGTGCAACAACCCCTCAGCCAGACAGTTTTATTCGGTGTATATTGGTACACAATGAATGGAAAATGCATATGTAAAAGCCTGAAAGATTTGGTTGAATGCAGACGGTGCAGAAAAATATGGCGGAAGAACAAAAATTTTCTGAACAAAAACAAAAGGCTTCAAGCCATTCTTGCTTTGAACCCTAATAATAATCTGAACAATAACACAGCAAGGAAGCAATCAGAGATTGCTCAATTGTATGCCCCCCCCTTCTGTTTCAATCTGACACTGCCCCGCCATTGTTCTGTTCTGTACTGGTCTGTGGAGGACCATTTTCCCGGTCCAAATCGGTTATGGACTGAGATCCAACCTGGACAAATAAATATATCCCATTCACTTAGGTTTGATGAATGAAGGGCCATATCTCTTGAAAATATGACCAAAAGCAGAGAAACTTAATGCTGCACAACTATGGGGCATTGACCACATATCATACAAATTCCATACAATATTGACCGAGATCCAGCCCGGTCAAGTCCCAATTCACAAAGATTTCAAGAACAAAAGGGCCGTAACTCTTGAAAATATATGCGAAATGCGGAGAAACTTCACCCTGCACAACTACAAGGCACTGACCACATATCCTGCAAATTCCATACTTGCATGTTCATACAATATTAACCGAGATCCAGCCCGGACAAGTCCCAATTCACAAAGACTTGATGAACAAAGGGCCATTACTCTTGAAAATATATGCGAAACGTGGAGAAACTTCACGCTGCACAACTACAGGGCACTGACCACTTACCCTGCAAATTTCATAATTGTCCATACAATATTAACCAAGATCCATCCCGGACAAGTCCCATTCACAGAGATTTTTAAAAAAGGGCCATAACTCTTGAAAATTATACCAGAACTCGGAAAAAACACTACGCTGCACAACTACGAGGCACTGGCCACATTCCATGAAAGTTTCAATCCTGTCCATCAAATATTAACTAAAGATCCAGCTAGGACAAGTCCCATTCACAGAGATTTTTAAAAAGGGCCACAACTCTTGAGAATTATACCAGAACTCGGAAAAAACTCTACGCTGCACAACTACGAGGCGACTGGCCACATTCCATGCAAGTTTCAATCCTGTCCATCAAATATTAACCGAGATATCGCGCGGACAAGAAATTCGGGACAGGCAGGCGGACAGATGGACGACGGATGGACAGAGACAAAACGTCGCTATATGCCCCCCTCTAATCAGGGGGCATAATAAAGTCATCCAATTTTCAGTGGGAGCCAAGTAATGAGTTTTTGATAGCAATACGAAGCTGCGCATCTAAAACCCCTCGAAGCTCTAGATTGCCAGCCATTCACAATCTATTCAGTTTGAACCATACATGTACTACTTTGAAAATATCAGGAATATCAAGCAGTCAAGTGACAAATATACAGATTTTTCTACCTAATCCGAGAAATTGGTTGTCATTAATTGTAAGTTTCTTGATGTATCGATGATTTGTAGTTTCATATGAAGCACTAAAATGGTATCAGATATATAGATCATTCATGATTTTGCATAAATTAAAATGGTCGCCAAGATTTCCGCCCAATCAGAGAAACCAGTTCTGTCATTCATCATAAGTCTCTTGATGCAATGATGATGTATATAAAATTTACATCGAGCACTTGAACGGTATCAGAGATAAAGATCACTAATGATTTTGCATAAATTAAAGATGATTGCCTATCCTTCTCATCATTCAGAGGAACTGATGTGGTTATTCATTGCGAGTCTCTTTATATATCGATGCTGTATACCAAGTTTCATATAGAAGTTAAATGGTATCAGAGATGCATCATTAAAACTTTTGCATAAATTAAAGATGGCCACCAAGATTTCCGCCCAATCAGAGAAACCAGTTCTGTCATTCATCATAAGTATCTTGATGCATCGATGATGTTTACCAAATTTTACATCGAGCGCTTGAAAGGTATCAGAGATAGAGATCATTAATGATTTTGCATAAATTAAAAATGGCCGGCCATCCTTCCCGCCTCTCAGAAGAAATGATGTGGTTATTCATTGCAAGTCTTTTGATACATCGATGCTGTATATACCAAGTTTCGTATAGAACACTTCAATAGTATCAGAGAAATACATCATTAAAGATTCTACATAAATTAAAGATGGCCGCCAAGGCTTTTACCCAATCAGGGAAACTGGTTTGGTCATTCCTTTAAAGTTTCTTGATGTATCGATAATCTATAGCAAGTTTTACACAGAACAGTGAAATGGTTTCAGAGATACACAAGATTCCTGGTTTTGCATAAATTAAAGATGGCCGCCAAAGTTTCCATCCAATCGGGTCCAGATTCAATTCATGCTAAATGAATTCAAACTAATGTATTTTATGAATAAACTACTTTTTATACGCCCGCCCAAAAGGCGGACGTATTATGTGATGGCGGTTTCCGTCCGTCTGTCCGGCCATCCGTCTTGCCGTCCGTCTGTCCGTCCCCCGTGTCCGGTCTATATCTGGAACAGTTTTCTATTTACAGTTCCAATTTTTGGTGAGTGGATACCCTACGGGGAGACGATGTGTCGCGTACCAAAATGAAGGTCGAGGTCACAGGTCAAAGGTCACGGGCCTAAAAAACAGGAAATCACTGAAGTGTTCGTGTCCGGTCTATATCTGTGAACATTTTCTATCCACAGTTGCAATTTTTTGCGAGTGGATACGCCAGGTGGAGACGATGTGTCGCATACCAAAATTGAGGTCGAGGTCAGAGGTCAAAGGTCACTGTTGCCAAAAATCAGGAAATCATTGATCGTTGACAGTTTTTTATCTACAGTTCTAATTTTTGGTGAGTGGATGCCCTAGGGGAGGGACGATGTGTTGCATATTAAATGTAGGTCAAGGTCAGAGGTCAAAGGTCAGTGTGATCGAAAAATCAGGAAATCTTTAAAAATTTCTAATTTTTGTGAGTGGATTTAATAGGCGGAAATGAAGTGATGCATACCAAAAATTAGGTCACGGTCAAAGGTCACTGACCCCAAAATTAGGAATTTTTTAGAAATAACGTTTTTGGTGTCAGTAGATACATTAGAGGGACACAATGTGTCACATACCAAAATGTAGGTCAAGGTCAAAGGTCAAGGTCACTGTGACCCCAAAATCGTGAAATTGTTAAAAATCATGATTTTTTTTGTGTCCATTGAGAAATTGAGGGAGACGGTTTGTCATGTACCAAAATTTAGGCCAAGGTCAAGGTCAAGGTCACTGTGACCCCAAAATCAGGAAATTATTAAAACTCATGATTTTTTTGTGTGCATTGATAGATTGAGAGAAGACGATGTGTTGTGTACCAAAATTGAGGTCAAGGTCAAAGATCAAGGTCACTGTGACCCCAAAATCAAGAAATCATTATCATTAAAAGTCACATTTTCTTATGCCTGTTGAAGACGAGGTTGTGTAATGCGATGTTGCGTTCTGTCCATTCATCCATTAACATCTTGTCGTTGCCATGTACGTACGTCCGTCCGTCCGTCCGATGGCTTAGCTTTTGCACTGTTATCTATGCCCATCGGGAACCCTTGGTTGCATGTTTCATTGTGAATTTTGAAGGTTTCCTGATACAACAAAGATTCTCATTGAATGAAGGACAACATTTTTCTTTAATTTTGCTATTAAATCATTCTATTCTACATCATATGTTTTATCCTAAAACTTTTGCATGAACCATATTTGTGTCCACACATTTAACTGGTACAACATTTTTATCAATTTTTGTCACCAAACCTACTGTACATTGGAAATTATTTAAAATGAGTGATTAGGTGAGCCCATTTTTAGTCTGACTCTGGGCAATTTTGAACCAGTTTGTATACCTGAAGTTTATGCCCCCCCCCCCCCAAAAATGATAAGGGTGGGCCTGTGTCAATCAGTGTGTTTACTTGTAATCACACTTGTGCAATGCATAAATTGCCACTGATAAAGCTACACTTTCTTGCATGCTGTAATCCCAGCACACCACTCGCATGAAACCTATGTCTCTTTTATACGGTGTCCAGGGATTTTTTGCAGGTTCCAATCCCAAACTCCCAGTTCCTTTTCGTAATTCATTATTGAGGGTCCAATTTTTTAAAGTGAATTTCGGCGCAAATAGCCTGTGATCACTCACAAAACAGAGGTTTATTAGCATGAAATTCAATACCCAGCTATGCAATCGGATCGATATTGAGGATCCCAGAGGCTTTTTCTAGTATTTCCTTCAGAAATCCTTTCAAATTGAACAACAACAACACTTTCGTTTTTTGTTTCATTTGAGTTTTGGGCGCCCATATGTTTTCCGAAACTAAGTTGGCTCTAGATGCAGCCCTGATCCTACTTGACTAAAAAAAAACAGGCTGAGGGGTCCACGCACCTTTTAGGTGCTTGCCTGCAATTCATGTTGTCCATGCGATAGCTCTAGTTTTAAGGTATGGATTGGTACCAAACTTTGAGTATACCTTACTCGCATGGCAATTAAGTGGAGCCATACATATGACATCAATTTGTCAAAGGTCTAGGTTGCAGTCCCCCAAAACTGAATCAAGCTTAGCTGACTAAATGTGTTGGAATATTGTTGGAATATTCGAAGTTCTTTCCCCTGCATTTATATGGTATTGCCCTGTGAAGTTGTCTCCCATGTTTGAAACGCTTCATTTAGTTAAACTGTTGTGAAATAAAAACCATACATTTACTAATTTAACGGGGAGAGGAATCCTTTATGAACTTCACACCTGTTTATTAACTCAAGAACAAAGGTTTACTTCATCACTTTCTTCTTCCTTCATGAAAAATTCTCTCGTCTGAAAGGAATCCATTTGCAGGAAAACTATTATTTTCTTGTGTTTGACTATTGTCGATATCAGTGTGGGATATGTGAGCTCTCAGCTCTTGCTTCAAGGTCAACTAGTTACCAAGAGTTAAGCTCATTTTAGTTTAAGATGTGATATATGTTACATTCTCATAAGCAAAAAATTGTAGACCTTCCTCTGGATTGCTAGATCAATTGGAATCAAGGCTATTAAACAACCTTGAAATTTGAACCAATTTAATTTCATATATACGGGCGAATATTGAAGCCCCTTGGGCTCTTGTTTAAACATGCTTTATCAGAAATAATATTTTACATAGTTCTGGTGATTAACAGATTGTAGAGTTAGACAATAAAACAGTCTCATAAAACAGAACGTTTATAAATTTATGTTATAGCATATCATATAGACTGTCTTTACATTACATTTTGGCAAAATGTCTGTATATTCAATATACGGAGATATATATACATGGCAGAGTGACTAACGTCACAGGACCTACGAAATAGGGTTTGATATAATTTAAGTGTGTACTCGAGAGATGACTTGGGGGCCCTGTGTGCTACCATGAGAGAATTTATATAGCGTCTCTAAATTGACAGTGGGAACGATTAACTTTTCCAGATGTCACCGCTGGTGAGTCGTTAGCGTAGCAACTATTATCGCCCTCAGTTTCTATTACCCTGGACACTGATCAGCCCAGCAGTACAGCACGAGGTGTTGGAGGGAGAGTCCGAGAGAGCACCCCCCACCTTCTCGGCATTAGGCGATTTTTTTTTTAATTAGCGTAGGGAATGGTGCTCTGTCAGAGCAGTTGAGAAGTAAATGTTTCTAGTCCCAAATAAGACAGGAAACTGGAAAAGAAACACAAATTTGAAGTGAGAAAGGTCAAGATCAGAGATTTGTTAGAATGCAAGAATCAAATCAGGCATCACTAGAGAGTCATTCTCCATGGATATATTTATTTGGCATTCAACTTCAAGGTACCTCATCTGAAGAGAGTACAAAATAATAATCAATGAACAATAAAGCACACACGAAAAAAATAAACAACTGGTTATAGGTTACTGAATTTAAAACACAACGATGATTTTATTATCGATTTCTTCAGTAATAACAGATAATAGGGTCATTGTTGTGTTTAAATTTAGTAATTTCTCTCATAAAATCCAGTCATTTTTTATTTCTTTTTGAGGTAGAACATTTTTTAACTAATGACTGAACTGAAGAAATTATGCAATGTTGTATAGGCTGGATATACAAAACGTGCAGTATAATATGCCTTCAATCTCAACGGAATTCCAAGACCAGCAAATGAGTGAAAACGGATACCATCGGAATGTGTGTCAACATTACAATGTATGGTCAGTTAGGCTAAAAATAGATTACTCAGGAATCTCCAGTTTAATACTAGATTCAAGTGTACTGTTAAACTAGCCATATTATAGATATCTCATAGTACATGTAGATCTAATAGACTGATTACGACGTACGAGCGAGCGCACACATGCATGTGTGCTTTTAATATAGATATAATTAAAATATTTTTTGGAAGCTGACGTTTTAGAACAACAACAACGACCACCGAAAGCCAACAAAAGATTTACCTTCATTGGACCTCTGACGCTTCTGTGAGAAGAAGTTTTTCAAAGTTGTTTGGCGCTTCATGACAATGATTTATAAAATACATGTCAAGTGACATTCGTGGCTTGGTAAAACTTCGCAGCAGACGAAATAACAACCTCCATTCTCCGATCAAATGATTTGCTTCTTTCATGCATCGTGGCATATACAGCTCGCCTGACGCGAGATTCTGGGATTTCGGTAGCCTTCCGCAATACCACCGGCTAACAGCGACCAGCATGATCACGAGGGTTCCCGAATATTTCGAACAATTTACGGCAGATGTTCGGGAAGCGTGGCGTGGACTATTAGGGAAAACATAGCGGAGCTACCTGGAAACGTATAATGCCGACATATTTTGCCAAGTACCATTAAAGTTACTGATATTTTCGAGTGCTGGGCGCATCATCTTTTTTTTTGCTTTAGTGCTGGGCGGCCGAAGTTAGTCCCAGGCGCTTAAGTCACAGTGAAGCATACAGCCAAGGGTTCCCGATGGGCATGACAGTGCGCTCGAGTCATCAATAAATAATAAAAAATTAATTATAAATTAAATTTTCATCAGAATTCGATCAGCTCAGAACTTGCTGGTAACAATGCCCTAATGCACGTTCATGCCAAAAATCAAGGTTCTAATGTCAAGGGTTCTCCTTATTTTGCCGACGAAAGGATTCGGATGGACTGACTGACTCACTCATTACCGGACAATTTGCGATCTGTAGCCTACTTCGTAGGAATAGTATTTACAATAATGTTGTGAGTTTGTCTGCTTTCAGATTATTTAGTTGTAATTATTAAAAGAAGAATTCATATAGCAGACTCGTTGATCTCCTTCCCGTCAACAAAAAGTTTCCCTCTTGCAAAACGAACCTTTTTACCTTCTTGGTAGCATTTGTTCATGTATTCCCTGAAGAAGTTCTCTTTTTTTTTCGATCCTCCGGGATCAGATCGTCTGTGACGAACACGGGATTGCCAGATTTCAGCATTCGTTTGGCATCCAGCATAACCTCACGTCGTTCGGGCCGGTGAAGGAAATGTACTATAATATGACGCGTTATGCCTTCTCTTCTTGGTCCACTGGGTCTGTGCGCATTTCAATTGTGATGTTTTGGAGGTTCAGATCTTTTTGAATAATGTCCTGAACTAAGTTTGTCGGATATTCACCTTGGGTTTCCGTAATTCCACCAAAACGGAGATTGAAGCCACGACTGTGACGTTCATTGTCCAGGACCCGTTCTCGTAGCTGTTGATTTTCTTCTTCCAGTTTCAGCATTCGTTGTTTGAGATCATCTGTAATCTTGGAATCTCTGCTTCTTTCCAACTTTAGTGTAGATACATCGTTGTCCGAGAATTCGATGTGCTTCTCTAGGTCAACTTGCTTTCGCTCGACTGAAACTAGTCTTTCCATGAAATCCTGTTGTTGTCTTCCCACTCGATTGAGAGAAAACTGGATATCACTCACAGATTTCTTCATGAACGCCATGAAATTTTCCAGATCACATTGTTCGGTTGAGTCTTCGTCGGATTCAGCAGATTGGTCCGCCTTTTGGGATTTCTTCGACTGTTTTGGTTTGTCTTTCGGCGGCATTTTGGTAGATCCGAGATATATAGGTTGAAATAAGCCGGTAAATAAGTCAAATAAGGCAGTTTAAGCTCGGTAGATAGGCGGGCAACACACAATTAGGCGTGTTAATTACTGCATGCAGGCAGTAGGCTTTAGCGTATACAATGTAGACCATTCAATTCACATTACTGATTAGCTTGACTAGTACTCCGGGAGCTCGTGCGACTGTACGTCTATTCACTCTGCATGCCTCAACTCAACCGATTTCCAGCCAATCGTGTCCAGATTCAATAGGCTCGTGGTTGACCACCCAACAATCCTGCATACCAAATTTAAAGTCTCTCGAAGCAACGGTTTGGCTTCTAGACCGGTCACAAGAATTGTTGACGAAGTTTCCATGACGTTGCCATGGAAACCGCAAAATTCATCATAAATTACCCAAATTCGAAATGCTTGTGGCTAACCACCCAACAATCCTGTATACCAAATTTGAAGCCTCTACAAGCAACGGTTTGGCTTCTAGACCGGTCACAGAAATTGTTGACGACTGACGACCAGATGACCGGACGACTGACCGGACACACTTGCCGACGACAAGACCCCACAGCCTTATAGGCTGAGGGGTAAAAAGCTGCGCAGAACAGCCATTCTTGTAACCAGGGAGCCACCTTAAAGCCCTTTTTTATGTCCTACTGTGTCTAGAACGACTACATAGGTTATCAAAGCTGGTCCTTTATCAGCCTTTTTGCATAACCTTCCGAGCGGAACATCATGCATAAATTCAAACTGGCGGTCTATATGTTGTGATTCAAAACATTGTGTTTTGTTATTTTTCTTCAAAATTGCTGTCTTTTGTGCCTAAAAATGCCCAAAATTATTTTACTTCACACAAGATAATTATTTCCGTTTTTTGCCTATTTTTGCGGAGAAAATTGCATAAATAAAAAAAGTGAAAAATGAGTGAAAAATTGAACAGAAAGCAAATTTTTAGAATATGACGTCACTGTGATGTCATTAAGACGGCCATCTTGAATTGTTTCAGACATTTCGTTAGGACTTCATCCCGATATATATTGTGGAAAGTTTCAGCCCCTTAGACCAAGCTGTTCTTTGGAAATTGATGTGCTAAACATGCTAAACCGTCAGTTTATGTAATTCGGAGAAAATGTGTTTTTGTCTCCGGAATCTGTATGTATTTTCATGTAATTTTGAAATATGTTTGACTATGTTGTTGGTTGGGAAATCCCTCCTTTCATCTAGGAGCACCCTCTTAGAGGTATTTAGAAGCTTGCAGTAACCCCGCCGCTTACTAGGGTGGTCAAGACAGGGTCAGTAGCAGTCGAGGTCCCGTGCTGTGCAGGCTGTGCAAGTAACTTATTTACAGTGCATTGACACCTCCTGACTGTACATATAGACCCGTCCCTTTTTTTGACCAGGTGTGTGCGATGTACTACTGTGAGTGGATTTATATAGCGGTCACTGAAAGACACCCAGGTCCTTCGAAGGTCTAGCGTAGCAACTAGTTCCACCATCAGTCCATATTACCCTGGACACCGAATCAGCCCAGCGCCTTGTGAATAGGCGAGTATATATGTAAGCGGTCACTGGCGAGGCGCGAACCCACGCCAGCTGTAGCACTCCGGGTCAGAGTCAGACAATCTAACCATTCGGCCACGACACGCTCACGATAGATGTAGTTAATAAGAAATTTTGAAATATGTTTGACGATGGTGTAGTTAATTGTAATACATATTTAGAAAGGCCGGTTCTTCTAGATTCGTCGATTACAACCTTAAATGAAAAATGACCAGTTTTACCACCAGTGGTCAAAACTGAGCGCTGTGTCCGAAAAAAAATGGGATGGGCATCCACCCATACATCTGGCATGGATGCCCGCTTCTAACAAAAAATGCCATTGGGACTTTTGAAGCACATTTTTGCGCTTTGGTCGTCCGACTGGGTCATTCTACAGTAAGGGCCAGTTTTCATGTCCCCATGCCAAACAGCTAAAAATATTTGTACTAGGCGGCCCTTAATGTTTGTGGTCATCGTATATCCTTAATTTAAGGATTTCTAATGATCATCTACCGATTAACGAATAAAAAAGACTTCGTTTGCATTTTTCTGAGTAATTTAAGATTCTTTGTACCAACAAAAATACATGTCCCCTACCACATTTCCTGAAACTGTCGATGATGAAAAAGACATTAAAGAACGGTATGTCTTGTTGCAGTTCATTTCATTGTCAAGAATATTATGAATATTTGTTGTTTCCTGCAAGGTGAGAAGTGAATATTCTATAATTTTAAATAAATTCTCATCAGTTTTCTTAAAATTTTCTGTCCCCGCGTCGCCGGTCATCTACGACGTCACAGCAAACTGACTTGGTCTCTGGTGGCAGTGGAGTTGGCTTCAGATGATCACTTGATTACCAGTAGTTCTCGATGCCTACGCTTTTGAAGGAAAGTGTAAAGCAATGTGCACAGCTTTTCAACATTTCACTAGTTTCGGGCTGAGACTGACTGACACTAAGGGAGTAGGTTTATTCTGTGTCATCTACGAACGGATATTATCTCAGCGAAAATCTGTGTTAGTTCTCTTATCTCTAGATAAAAGGTTAGTTACGGACTCCATCCACCATGGCTGAGTATACCAATATTCTGAACTGAAGAGCCAAATCATGTTCTCAGCGTCATCTACATCACGGTCATCTACATCACATTTGTGTGACGTATGTGACATTTAACGTGACGTGGATGACATTGCCGTTACGGAGATGACGAACGAAGCCAATATATGAGTGAAGAGTAGGATTAAAGGACTGTGTGAGTGGGGAATTTGAAATATGGTAAAATCCCAGAACCATCGCTATTCACAGGGGCGAAACTGTCAGAAAGATTGAATCACTCCGGCTTGGTAATTTTGGTTATAGACTTGACGGACCCCATTACAATGGGTCAAATTTGATTTTAACACAATTTTTTTGATTTCTTTTGAGGCAATTTTTTGGGGTAAATATCGAAAATGACTCAGAATGTCTGGGTCTGTCACATCTTTACCCAAAAATATTGAGTGGAATTGACTCAATCTCTTGGACAGTGTAGACCAAATGTGGGAAATGGTCATCTACGTCACAGTTTGTCATCTACATCACAGATGTCATCTACGACACGAGAGACATTTTTGACGATATTTGATGATAAGCAATCTCGAACTGATATAGAAAAGTACGTATATTATTCTACATGTATCCACGTTGATAAGAAAGATTGAAAATATTATTGGTCCGTTTTCCTTGCTATTCAGAAGTCAACAAAGAATATTATTTTGGAAGTAATTGAATCCCGGTCCTATGAATAGTGGATTGTATGTATTGTGTGACATTTCGCAATATAAATATCATTGGGAAATATATATTAAAATATAACCAGAGAAGATTGTAATAAGTGTGTCCAGACAGGACATCTGAAAATAAAATCAAATTTTATATGGGCAGCTGGGAACTTTTGCATCTTTGTTGTGACGTAGATGACAGAGAAATTAACTATATAAATTCAAAAATGACCATTTTTCAAGAAATATTTTCCATCAATCGCTTAAAATATCATTATTGTCAAGAAAAAACTCCCTCGTAACAAATCATACCCCCGAAAATGCTGAAATGTTGGGTTGAAAAATTCGGACTACAGCCACTTAAAACTGGCCCTTACTGTAGAACCACCCGACTATTGTTAGTTCAGAGCACGCCAGGCTAATCACAATCAGGGGAGATAATCATGAATTGCCTCCCTTTTAATGCGGTTGAACATGTTCGATCACGACAAAACGGAACGGTTTCTGGCAGTAGCGCGGCAACAACCAAAACAAAGATGGAGCAGGTGCCCGTTGTTTTTATGCCGACAAGAGATTATCTGTTTTCTCGAGTATCTAATACTTCTGCTGCTTATTTCACACAAGTAAATTACATGAAAATAGTTTTTCGCGAATAGATAGAAATAGAAAAAATGTGGGGCCGAAGCCCAGATCTCCCAGAGCTTTATGATGAACGACGACAGCGAAGGGCGAGGAACGATTTGGCGGAACGGGGAATGGTGACAATGGTGTACCCCGATCGGCCTTACTCAGCAAGAGACCGTATGGATACTGCCAGGAAAACGTGTGTAGGTAACGTTCATCCCGAACTATATAGTGAGAGCTTGAGGACGATATGTAGACAGAACGACTGGAATCTTCAGAGACTGAAGGCAGAAATAGACAACACACCAAGGCCGAAAAGTGGTAGGTAATATTGATGTGTGTGTGGCGGGGGGAGGGGAACAGTTCTGTTCATATGTGAACGTGACGATGTCCGGTGCAGACTGTTGACAAACTTCCACTCCAATCATATCTTCAAAATCAGTTGTACCATACAGCATAGTTATACAGTACGATAGGCCTACTGTACTTCAGATGCTCCAAACCACACTTTGCACGAACATATCGCCTTTAAATGACACTATGAAAACACAGGTAAGTCATTCCTTGACTAAAACACCAGAATGTCATAGGAATCAGGTTGGGGAAAATACCTTGATCGAGGTATTATACCTTTATCGGGGTATTATACCTCGATCGAGGTATAGGCCTATACCTAGATTGGGGTATGGGGCTATGTCAACTTCAGTTTTTGTCAATTTATGGAAAATGTGGACATCCACACATACCGTGGACTGTATGGATCTTTCAACATCTATGGCTTCATTGTTCCACGATTTTCACAGCAACTTATTGCTTTGCTTTATGCGACTAATCAATCAAATTAGTCACCCTAATATTTCAAAAATGAAACATGGCTTCAAATGACCTATTCGGTGAAATTTATTTATGTAAATGAAAATGGCATGTGATGGCATACTTCCATCTCAAAGTCGTATCCATGTTGCATGAATGTAGATGCACTGACTGATGAATAAATTTGATTAAATTGTCTGATGCAATGCACAATCTCCTAGCATGCATACACATGGCAGGGTCATAATACCCAGAGCAGAGGTCTGTTTTTTATGTGCACATGCTAGCAGTTTAGATTATGTATCTGTCAGTTGAACTTGATTTATTAACTAGGTATTGCCTCCCAAATCCTGCAATTTGCACCTGACCTTGATATGGAAGTGTGCCACCCCATGCTTTTTTCATTTACAGAATAAATTTCACCGAATGTGTCATTTGAAGCCGTGTTTCATTTTTGAAATATTGAAGTGGCTAATTTGAACGATTAGTCGCATAAAACGAAGCAATACGTTGCCATGAAAATCATGGAATAATGAAGCAATGGATGCTGTTGAAAGATTCATGCAGTCCGGCATGTTTGTGAATGTCCACATTTTCCATAAATATATAAAAACTGAGGTTGACATAGCCCTATACCCCAATCGAGGTATAGGCTAATACCCCGATCAAGGTATAATACCCCGATCAAGGTATCATACCTCGATCAAGGTATTTTCCCCAACCTGGGAATGATGGCCCATGGCCCAGGAATGGCCCATCTGTAGTTTGATGATATTCAAGGGCTATCCTTGCTCTAAAAATAGAGTAACCAATCAAAACGCTTTTTGATCAGAATTTAGCAAGTCAGTGCACCCTTGACTTCCTTTCCAGTATTTAGGCCCCATAAAAAAAATGCCTTGTTTCCCATCACCGCCCGCCCCGATTTTTCCGCCCGCCCCGATTTATTTTTTATTTTTTATTTTCTCTCACCTGCCTTGTTGGTGTTTCTTTTGGTATGAAAATGAGGCTGAACTGACTGGTTTGTACCAGCGACTGTTCTGGCGCGCTACGAATGCTTGTTGTGGCATATGAGCTGGAGTGATGTCAAGATTTTATACCCGACAAGTCGTACCTTGTGTGATTACCGGCGCCTTGCCAGCAACTTGATGTTTCTTCTGTGCACCATTGCATGTCACTGTCCTGGATCGAGACTTCTTACTTGATAGTTCAATCATGAACGTCGCTCGCATGGGCTTACTCCGTTCAACTCAGCCCATTAGCGAACAACGGTGCAGATTCCCCACATATTTTATGGGGGCGCTGTGGACTCGATTTTCTCGGAGTTCGTCCGGCTTTTAGCTCTGCTGTGGCTAGATAAACATCTTACAAATATTCTACGACATTAACTTCAGAAAATCTTTGCGAAATAAAGACAAATCTTACCTTAGACGACCAACATCAGTGAAATCCAAACGACGACAGACTGCGCATGCGGTTAAGGTTCGAAAATTACGCGCGGATACATGTTTTCAAAAAGTGGTATCGTGCACGGAAACGGACTGAATTGAATCCGCCCAAAAGAATTAGATTCCAGCGGACAAGAAACCGCGATGGAAATATAGATAGAAATATATATATAAGTTCTCTTCCCACTCTCTCACCAAAAAAAGTAGTGGCGTTTAATGAGCAAACGCTGCATTGACAGATTTAACAATATTATATCATTTAAACATTTATTCACATACTGAACTGTACACAGCTATTTTCATATATTAAGGAGGGCAATATTCTGGAATCAAACCAAGTGATATTTTATGTGATCTCAATTCGTAGAATTTGCTTTTATTTCCATCGCGGTTTCTTGTTCCTGGAATGCATGCTTTTGAGCGGATTCAAATTCAGTCCATTTCCGTGCACAATACCACTTTTTGAAAACATGTAACCGAGCGTAAATTTGGAACGTTTTTCACGCGCGCAGTCTACCGTCGTTTGGATTTTACTGATGTTGGTCGTCTAAGGTAAGATTTGTCTTTATTTCGCAAAGATTTTCTGAAGTTAATGTCGTAGAATATTTGTAAGATGTTTATCTAGCCACAGCAGAGCTAAAAGCCGGACGAACTCCGAGAAAATCGAGTCCACAGCGCCCCCATAAAATATGTGGGGAATCTGCACCGTTGTTGAACGGAGTAAGCCCATGCGAGCGACGTTCATGATTGAACTACTTACTTGACTGTTTTGTGTGTGGAGATACTAAAGATGTTTATATCTATTCGTCCTTTCCAAGACTGTGATAATAATTCTGTTACTTTTTGATCTGTAATTGAACCTCGTTGAAGGTCTTTCAATGACAAGTATCTTTGCTGTAATCAAGGCGACATGTCCGTGATATTGTCGCACTGTTTGCAATTTTATGGTTGTAATCTCATTTCGTTCTGTTTTTGTATAAATTTCTAGTCATATATAAATGTATTGTAGTGATACAGGAACACAACATCTGCAGCATTTTCACGCTATGAATGTATAGTTGATATTTATTTTCCGTTGAAGATCGTACATTGTTCTATTCCTCCGTGATATAATTTCATGCCTAGTGGACTTTGTGGTATGACTGCCTAAGGTCATATTCATGATCGTCAATTCATGATCGTCATGTTCTCCATTTCGCGAGAATAGCTCAGCTTATTGTTTCCTGCTGGAATAAAACACCCAAAGTTTTGTCTTTCAAATCACAATGATTCCAGATTTTATCAATATGCCATCTTTTGAGTTCTGTCTACCTGCATAGGAATGGAGAGTTTGCTACTACGAAATCAGAATGAGATGACCTCACATATATAGCACCTTGTAGGAGGTGAGAATGAAAATACAAACGCCATGGGATTTCTGTCGATTTATCCAATGTATTCAATCTCTATAACGAGACCGTGTACAAAATGAAACTTTAAAATGAATTGTATATACCATTTTCGGATCCAATTAAACAATCACTATTTTAATATCAGTGGATTCTTGAATGAACTGAACCATTCCCATGCCCTTACGAAAATAAAAAATAAAAAAGGACCGCCCGTCCGACTTTTTGAAAAGTTAGTGATGGGAAACAAGGCATTTTTTTTATGGGGCCTTACACCATTTTTTTTCAGCGTAGTCGAGTAATGACTTGAGGCCCATTATCAAGGTGCGATTTGTAGTAACAGATTCTAGCATACAAATCAGTTGCATGGTGAGAACACTCATTTGATATTAGTTGCGTGCTACAAATCATATGAAATAGAACAGGTCCAGTTTCATGCCATTGATTAGGTGCATGCTATAAATGGGGTTTGTCAAACTTAATCATTTCCCCAGGCGGCACTTGTATACTTTCAGTCCTACAAATTTTCGCGGGTTCCTGACTGCACCAGTTTGCAAACCCATTGCTGTTGAAAACTAACTCGAGCAAAAATTATTTGACATTCAGAATACAAATGCTCCAAGGAACATCTGAAGAATGAAAATACTAAAGTTAAGCGCCAAAACCGGACATAGACAGGCAAATCATATATTCGAAACTTATAAAAATATGTTCTAACAGAGGATGACGTTCTGCTCTTTTGCTGACAATCAGCAAGCTATCTATCGTGAAACATTTTAATCTATATTGAACACAATATGCGCATTCATGCCTCCGCTGGCATTTAATCCAGTGGAGAACTAATTATGTACTTACCAGAATGGAAATCATTGATAAATTCCAGATAAAATCCACCAACAATTTACCAAAGAAGAGAAATCATTAGCCATGAATGATCAGATTTTGATTACAGAATCCGACAAAAACAATACCACTGTCATTCTAAAGAATTCGGCAAATATCTGGATAATGAGATGTAGGCAGTATGCCAACATAATACTTACTACCAAAGATACACAAAATATATAATGTAGGAATCATGGGCTGTTCTATGGCGACCTATCATTTTTACGCGGTGTCGACCAGACTATGCTGCCACTCACGAAATATCTGAAAATGTGTACGTGCACTATATCACAATGACCCTGTGTTGACCTGTAACAATCCGCCAGTGATTTGCACTTTGGGGCTGTTATCTTCTATCAGGGTATTAACCAGAAAATGAAGAAAAAACAGTCGTGATCTTTTCATGTTAACTAGAAAGAAAACGAAATCTGAATTTGAGGCTATTTCATATTCATTTCTTCGCCCAGGGATTGCTTGAATCCGTGGACTATTTTTTGTTCTTCCATTTGTCTGTTTCCGTGCAATCGGCTAAAACCCGGTAAGCCCCCAAGATTACTTATATGCCTGGCGTTTATAGTTCGTAATTCGTTTCTTGTTTCTAGCGTTGGAGAGACAATTTGTGCGAAAACTCCTGTTGTTTTTGCTGCACGATCATTGCGTGTTCGCCGAGCAGACGTTGCAAATTTTGTTCCGCTCTCGCTGGACAGATTCCGGTTCTGCGATTATGAAGACCCCTAGTTTTCAACACTCGTAGCCTCATCCTTTCCCGTGAAGTTGGTGTTCGTTACTATTTTAATGTGTACGCATACTGCATGGAATATATTTCTAGAGGAGATATGTGTCGAAGCAACAACGATAGTATTTACATTTTTCTTGTCTTGTGAATTTCTCCTGTCCAGTGCAATGTCATCTTCACAAGTCCAGGTAAATCACAGAGGGTTTACCTGGACATTTTTTGGTAATTCGAATGAGTTCTTGGGCCGATGCCTCTATCAACATTCTCGTACATTTCATCCCCCACGCTTGTTTTGAATTAGCAAACATGTCGGTATCCAATGCCTGTGGTTTTGCTTTGACATCCGATGTCGATTTCATTCCGACATGAAAGCACTTTGGCCCGCGCTGAAATCCAAACCTGTCACATTTCCTGCCTCGCAGCGGATTGGCATTTCAGCTAGCTTAGCGCGTTCACTGATTGGTTTGATTTAGAGGAACCCCTTGACCTATTTATATCCAGAACTAGTATGGGTAACTATAGCCAGTGTAACAGATCGATAGATACACTTGGCTCGCGAGGATGGTGCAATGTATTCTGGGGGACTTTGCTCCCCGAATAGGTCTATAATTTAGTTGAAAAACTTTGCACACCAACAACAAAATTTTTAGAAATCGGAAACAACAGAATTTTTCAGGTACCGCTTTCGAAGAGTTTGGTTGTTGTTGGTGTTCAAACTTTTTCAAACTAAATTATATACGCAATGATCGTGCAGCAACAGCAACAGGAATTTTTGCACAACTTGTCTCACCAACGCTGTCGTTGTCAACAAACAAATTTACTATAAACACCAGGTATATTATATATAAATGATCTTGGGCACTTAATGTAAACACATGCAGCTCTTGCCAATATCTGCGCTACACAGAACTATCAATAAAATCAGCTAATAAAACTATCCAGTCTCCTCCCAAATTTATCGTATCGTTTTGTCACAATAGAATTGCATGAATTATGAAAATCTGCTCGCAAAAACTGGTAGAAGACATTGACGCAGACGATCCACTTTTGAGCATATTACTGCAGATAGTTTCTTGCTACATGTACCACGAAGACCTGGCATTTCGAAATGAGCTACCTTCACAAATTCACTTCCTTGAAGACTAAACTCTGTTCCAGGTGTGTTTCCCCAAACAGACTCGTCCACAACTTGGAGAAAATCCTCACATGTATCGATACATCTGCTATCGGCTGAAACATGCCAGCTGAAATGTTCTGAAACTTTAAACCCATTATTGGCGATCCAGACATCAGTACTTTGAGTACTTTCATTTGAAGGAACTCTCTGACTGAAAAAATGGAAGATATGTGGACTACATTCTACTACCGTTGGTGAAAAACAAGTGTGTCTGACACGATAGTTTTTATCAATAACTTGGAAACAAACCACGAGATCATCCTTGCCACTTACGACGTGACATACCAATCTCCCTTTTACAGAATTATTACAGCTCCTAGAGCAGATTTGCAGGAATTCGAGAACATAGTTTATGACCTGCCACGCCCAAACATTGAACTGATTGTAGAAATTTCTACACAAAGAATGAGTTGTTTACCTTCAACGGAAAGAACTACAGGCAAATAATCGGTGCCTCAATGGGTGCCGTTTCCAGCCCTGAGTTGTCCTATATCTGTATTCACAGACACATTAATAGTTTAATCAGACAATATCAGCACAAGGACAAAATCATCTTCCACAGACGTTTTAGAGATGACGGAATAATAGTTTTTCAAGGAAGCAGCAGTGCTCCAATTTTTTTAAATCTCTAATAATGCCCATGAAGTAATCAAATTCACACATGAAATATCAGAGACCGATATCTCTTTTCTGTATCTTACCATATTCAAAGGACCAAGATACATAAAAAACCCCACATTTTGAACGTGAAGTGCTTTACTACTACATTGTCAAAAAGAGCTTTAAACCGCGTGCTGAATACACTTCCTTCCGGGGACTGAAAATACACTTGTGCCACCTGGCGCCAAAATGAATGGCACTGACAAACCCCATTTTGGGGGCGGGGGGGGGGGGATTCCCCGCCGAATTAGTACAAATCACAATGTGAGAAGGCCTTTATCAGTGTCAATTCGTAGTGTCATTTGTTGGCAATATGATGTTTACAAAGAGTCGTTTGGATGTTCCTGTGAGCGTTTGAAGTAGTGTATAATGCTGTACAACTGATTTTGAAGTTACGTTTGGAGTGAAATCAGTATGTTTGTTTTCTTCACAGCTCATACTTTCATATATCCCGGGGGTTCAACATGGGACGATATCACTGGTGTGACATTTTGCACTGGGCATCATCACATTTATGGGGCTGTTAAGTGTTCATCATCTACGTATACACCAAATTTAGCATTTGCCTATTGGTAAATGTTTTGATTTTGCATGTTTTAGGAAAGAATGACATTCAAACTCACTGGAGTAAATGGGATAGGTATCAATACAATTAATTATTGATTAAGATGCAAAAAAAAACAAAACGTCAAATACTGATTACTCACACATACATGTACTTACTCCATTATTGAGATGTATTATTCTACTGACTTGTGATCCAGACATTCTCGCTCACACACATGCCCCTGCCCCCCCCGACACACACTCCTGTATCTCGACAAATAAATAATCACAATACCTAATATACTTTTTTTTTCGTATTCTAATTACAAAATTTGCCTTTTGATTTCAGCCAATCCGGATGATTTTTATACAAATGCTCGCTGGGAGAAGAGAGGTGCGATGTTCACCAGTGCTGAAGCTATACGATCGTTGAGAGATGACAGAGTGTATGACAGTGATGAGGAAAGCCAAGCATCCTCAAAAGGTATTGACACTGTCATATTTTATTAAGTACTGTATTCATGATGAAAAGTAAAGGGTTAAATGCTTAGTTGTATTGTATTAATGATTAAATAATGCCAGACAATGAAATAAAACTCCACACCTGCCTGTATGTCAAGGAGGAACAGAACAATGCATGTTAGCTTCTCATAAACCTGCATGACCAGTAACCTGTATTAAGTGACTCGCATCCATATATAACCGGCACATTTCATCACTGTAGACACATGGTACCATCATGACCATAGGACTTGTTTAATTTGATGTTCATATGTTGTTGTTGTTTTTGACAGCTCCCCAGACCTCCTTTTGTTACCTGTGTTCAACTATGGAGGAACATCTACACAACCATGGACAGGTATGAAGAGATAACCTTGACCATGTGCAACATGATGTGATTTCAGTATTAATATATTTAAGCTTATCATGCAGTTGGAATTTGTTTTCTGTTTGAGATGTTTGAAGTCGAATAAGACGCTGAGCAGTTGGTTCCCTGCAATTTGTTATTGTGGGGAATGACTGAAATTGTATTAGTTCTCTTATAGATTAAACAAAATTGATTTATGGTATCTGTATCATATTACAGATTACGATATTCTCAGTTGATCACATTCATATGGTATCCATCCTCTGACCAACTAAAATGTTTTCTGAAAATTTGTTATTTTTTGACGTCTTTGAAGGTGAAAGTTTTTTAATTGAATTAAGGTTGTGGAATATAAACTACACAGGTTGCCAATAACAATACCACAGGAAAAATGTTGACCAGGAAATGCAGTAGCTGTTAGACTTAGAGTAATTGATGCTGATTTCTTCATTTCTCAGAAGACGAAACCAAGAAAACCAACCAAACCGAAAATAATCTACATTGCTCCACCACCAAAAGTGAGACGTAAGAAACAGGAGAGACCTCCATTGTCCTGTACAGAAGCATTATATAAAGTAGATGTGTTCACCAGAGATCAACTCAATGCCAGCACAAATGCCAATGTAAGTTAACTAATTATGCCATTGTATCTTCAGCACATTGTCAACATGAATCCAGCTCAACTGCCACTGTAAATAGCACAACGTGCTACAATTTCGTTGGGTGGGTTCAGATTCCTGTTGCTTCAATGCATTTTGCTGAGAAGCAACAGGAACTTGGTAATGTGATGTCTAGCACTGTAATGTCACTTGTCTTCATTGCACCATGTAAGCATCCTGTCTGTGTCTTGTGCAGTGTCCTCAGTGTTTTATAGGGTGGATGGAGGGTATCTGGTTCCATACTGCTTCAAAGATTTCTTCTTTGAAGTGGCAGGAACACAACTGGGCTGGTTCGTCGTGATATAGCTGAAATAGTGTTGAAAGCGACATTAAATTCTATTCACTCACTCACTCACCCAATTTCAGCATGATTATTAACATGCCTTCAGCACATCCTTGTTAGGTCATTCTATACATTCAGGGCATCCTTGTAACGTCACCCTAGCATTTCAGTGCATCTTTGTTAGGTCACCCTAGCTTTTCAGCACATCCTTGTTAGGTCACCCTAGGTAGCGTTTCAGCACATCCTTGTTAGGTCACCCTAGCATTCCACCTTATCCTTGTTAGGTCACCCTAGCATTTCAGTGCGTCCTTGTTAGGTCACTCTAGCGTTTCAGCGCATCTTTGTTAGGTCACCCTAGTGTTTCTGCGCATCCTTGTTAGGTCACCCTAGTTTCAGCTGAACCGCTAGTTTTTAGTGATTACTTATCTTCATACGAAGAACTACTTTTAAAAGCAAATCTGCCATCTCTTTTTATTCTTCATCAAAAACTGCTTGTAACGGAAGTATACAAATCTATTCACGGACTTAGCCCAAAATATATCCTTGTTAGGTCTCCCTAGTTTTTCTGCGCATTCTTGTTAGGTCGCCCTAGCATTTCCACGCATCCTTGTTAGATCACCCTAGCAGTTCCATGCATCCTTGTTAGATCATCCCAGTGGTTCCGCGCATCCCCGTTGGGTCACCCTAGCGATTCAGCACATCCTTGTTACGTCACCCTAGCGGTTCGGCGCAATATCGTTAGGTCACCTTAGTGATACCGCACGTTCTTGTTAGGTCACTCTAATGGTTCAGCGCGTCCTTGTCAGGTCATCCTAGCAGTTCAGCGCATCCTTGTCAGGTCACCAAAATGGTCCAGCACATCTTGTTAGGTCACCCTAATGGGTCAAGTCACCCTAACAGTTCAGCACATCCTACATCCTTGTTAGGGCACCCTAACTGTTCAGTACATCCTTGTTAGGTCACCCAAGTGGTTCAACGCGTCCTTGTTACATCACCCTAGCGGTTCTGCGCATCCTTGTTAGCTCACCATGGCGGTTCCGTGCATTCTTGTTAGGTCACCCTAGGCCTAGTGGTTCAGCATGTCCTTGTAAGGTCACCCTAGCAGTTCAGCATGTCCTTGTTAGGTCACACAAGCAGTTCAGCGCGTCATTGTCTGGTCGCCCTAGCGGTTCAGTGCATCATTGTCAGGTCACCCTAGCGGTTCAGCGCGTCCTTGTCCGGTTACCCTAGTGATTCAGCGCTTCCTTCTCAGGTCACCCTAGCAGTTCAGTGGGTCCTTGTCAGGTCACCCTAGTGGTTCAGCAGATGTTGTTGGGTCACCATAACAGTTCAGCACATCCTACATCCTTGTTAGGTCACCCTAATGGTTCAGCACATCCTTGTTACATCTCCTGACAGTTCAGCACACTCAGCATCCTTGTTAGGTCACCCTAACGGTTCAGCATATCCGACATTCATGTTAGGTCATGCTAACCATTCAGCACATCCGTGTTAGGTCTCCCAAACAGTTCAGCACATCCTAGGTCACCCACCCTAACAGTTGAGCACATCCTACATCCTTGTTAGGTCACCCTAACTGTTCATTACATCCTTGTTAGGTAGTGTTCAAATTTAAAAAAAATTTGAGCCAGTCCACCGGACTGGTGAGCCAAAAATGTAACCAGCCCGCAAATATTTTTATATCAGCTGCATCAGCTGGTTTCAATCTAATCACATGCAGGCTAACCCTTCCAAGTTCCAATTCTTTGTGACAGGTACCAAAGACGACACAGACTTACATCTTGAAGGGGAAGTCTTACCCAGTTTAGACCACGTTAGACTGTTGGGTGTAGACGTAGACAAATGCATGAATTTTGGCAACCACATATCTGAAGTATGCAAGAAGGCAGGCCGCCAATTAAATGTTAATGTCAAGAGGTGTATTTTTAGGGCTTTTATTCATTCTCATTTTACTTACTGCAGTCTTGTTTGGCACAACTGCAGTAAAACTGACGCTAAGAAGTTAGAAAAGATTCAGGAACGTGGGCTACGTTTAGTTTTTAGTGATTACTTATCTTCATATGAAGAACTACTTTTAAAAGCAAATCTGCCATCTCTTTTTATTCTTCGTCAAAAACTGCTTGTAACGGAAGTATACAAATCTATTCACGGACTTAGCCCAAAATACATTCAAGAATTATTTAAGGTTAAACAAACGCCATACAATTTTCGGAAAAACTTGAAATTAGACCAGCAAATGTGCCGCACAACGAAAAATGGTTTAATGACCATATCTTATCAAGGCACTAAGTTATGGAATGAGCATCCTACAGATAGCCAGCAAGTAACTAATCTTCAGAGTTTTAAATGCGCCATTGCCAAATGGAAAGGTCTGTGATATGTTTGATGTATATGTATATCTCTGTCTATTTATTCACGATTCTTTTATGTTTTACTTTTGGGATTGTTCTTCTTTTATTGTCTTATTTTTTTTCCTTTCTTTAATGTCGGTGTCTTTTTATCACTGGATTTTTTTTTTCTTTCTTTTTTTTCTTTTTTACTGTCTTTCACCTTGTATTTGATCTTTCTTTAATATCGGTGATAATAGCTCCTTAGTGCGCTAATGTTTTACTGTTTGTGAAAACCGACAATAAATAAAGTATCTTATCTTATCTTATCTTATCTTACTAGTCTGTTAATATTTACTAAAAGATGATCTAGGAACATTTGTCATCATGAATATTTTGTTCTCTGTGATGGTTGCTACTAAATAAGAAATTAATAATTGTGCATTTCTTGAATTTCTTGAGCGCGTGTGAAGATAATGACAGACGACAAACCCTGTCGGCTAGACTTTGACGGCAACTTTGACTGCACTGCTTCAACAAACGCCATTTCAAACCAAAAAAATCAGTAGATTTCTTTCGAAGTTGATGGAGAATATGTTTAAAATTGTCCTGGTAAACATGATCAGGTCGACTGAAGCATAATCATGTTGCTGATTTCTCGATTCTCGACCTGGAAGTGGGTGCTTTATTTTCTGAAAAGATTGCCATATGCTGCATTAAAGTCACACTTTACGGTATGCTGACAGTGCTCGCGGCGATTTACGGTTGTTGTTGTTGTTGTAAAACGTGACCGTGGTCGTGATTTTGTTGGAATTTGCTGGATTTTTTTTAGACTCGCACGATTTATTTAGACTCGGTCGGGTAACCGAAAACAGACATATTTTGTTTTTCATTCTTCACAAATTGTGCGGAGATATCCAGAGAAATAGTTTACACAATGAACTGAGAGCTTTTTTGTTACCAGTCCGACGGACTTGTTGTTCGGACACTCACACCAGTCCGTTTGATTTTTTACCAGTCTCAGACTGACGGACAGGTGCCAAATTCAAACTCTGTTAGGTC